>CAXIUP010000185.1:337500-405445 GCA_964035015.1 Corallium rubrum | reverse complement strand
CATACTATAGGCATATATTCATCTACATGTGCAATTGTGCAGTCACCATTTCAAAGCTAGCCCTTGGAACAAATTAATAACTGTCAGTAACACAAGTATCTTATCTTAAACCGGCTTCATTTTACAGTGTAGATGGAACATTTTCAACAGGACTTGGCAGGCTTGTGAATGACGCTCCACCAAAACATGCAAACTGTGTTATGAAAAAGCTCAAAATTGGCAAGAAACTCCACCTGGGTCTATTCGCCATACAAAATATCAATATTGGTGAAGAGCTGCGATATGATTATGGGGTTAAAGGCCTTCACTGGCGTAAAAAAATAGGTACAGTACATGGCAGTACTTGTCACTTGATTGTAATGATTGATGTATATATTTTATGTATTTTTTTAGTAAATGTTAGCTTATAGTCAAACCAGATGTTTTGCACCTAACTTTGCAATATCAATACGCAACATTACAATTCTGATTGACAGGTTCATTTAGCAACTAGCAACCCTTTATCACAATTCCTCAATGCAATGTACAGTATAATTGTACTTGAAATTAATAAAAACTTTGTGTAGGACTTAACATAATATTGTAAACTGTGGCTTTTGTGTGATGTGATAAAATTAATCATGATAAGAAATATGAAAGTTGCTGAATAAACCTGCCAGTCAACATGCAGAAAAGAAAAAAAGGAAACGTACACACGTTGTGGACACCTGTAGACACATTCACTTTTAGAATTTTTTCGTCACCTCAGGAAAAATTTCAGCCTAAAATTTAAGTCATGTCTAAAGCCTGAGGGCTTACTTAAACAAAATTAAATAGAATCATTTTTGAAAACTATTTTATTTTATTAATGACCTACTGTACTGAAGACCTACTGGCAAAATTTTTATAAACATCATGTTAATTTTGTTTAGCGCCAGAATTTATGTACAATGTCATGTACTCAGTATTTTTGACGTTCGGGTTGTTTTATATATCTTCGGACTTCGACTGGCCTGTTGGCTATGTCGGAATTCAGTATGCCGAGGAACAACTGTTCACACAAAATTCACACAAATAAACTCGCAGCAAAAGATGTGTTGAAATCATACAACGAATTGTATAAACTCGTTGAATATCAAATATCATTTCTTGTGTTTTGAAATCGCATAACAGCCGACATAACAGCACTGATTTGCTTTTCCAGTCAATCTCTTTAATGCGGTTTCAACCTCCAAAATAAGTAATAACGTACTGACAAACACATAATGACAAGACGTAGAAATCTAATAAATGGTGAAGAGTGTTTTATGCTATTTATTCATCGCGCCTACGCATAAACCGCATGCGAGTTCAAATAATAAAAATTTTCCAACACCAAAGTGACCAAACGGTTGCCAAGCATTTTAATAGTTTCTGATAACTGTAATTCATACCTGAATGTTGTCTTTAATTATGCAATCAAATTACTTGTAGTCTCGACGACAAGTTTGTTGAACTTCCCATATAATAAACGGCAAGTTGACAGTACACGCCAGTCGCCACGCCACATAACAGGCATAACTGAGAAACGTAACAAATTATTCCAATTTATGTTCACCTGGCTAATGTTTAGCAAAAACCGCAATGCATCATGGTAGTGTGGTAACGCTCATCTGCCAAGCAAAATGGCGGGAGAGGAGCGGGCGTTTTGTGTGGCAGAGGACTTTTGCTTTTTAAAAGAATGTCATCAAATAAAATAGCAAAAAAACTTATCTTTACGATTAAGGAGGTTTTTACTCGGACTCTAAACTAGATATAAGGCAATCGCGGCGGTTTCTGTTGGAAATATTGACTCGGGTTGACTGGACAAACAATGGCAGTTCGAAGATAAAAATTCTAGAAGAAGCATCTTACATGTAATGTACAATTGTAGGTGAGTAGACTTGGCTATTTAATCTCATAAGAATCTTTTGTTATAGGACTAAGCGGCGACACCTAGTTTACTTAGATCGCAAATATTTTGTGCATCGGAATGCATGTTGAGGACTTTTTCGTCTCAGCAATCTCGAGCAAGTTTGTCCTTAATTACCACCAGTCGTTCGATAAACATTTATCTAAGAGAAAGACCTTTAATCAATTTGTTTTGGCGCCAGTAAACCCGGTTTCCTTGTCAACGGCAAAGCTCAGGTCTTTTGCAAAAGCGTTATAACTTGAACAGAAACTGTAATTTGGTATTCTTGCTCTATTTTGTTTCTGAATTTCTTTGTAACCATGGAAGAAGCTTCTTGACACCATTAATTGCTGTAGGTTTTAAATATGGGTTAGTTGTGTGTTTTTTAAATATAAGCATTTAGCTAAAAAGTTGATTTTCCAAGCTGACAAGGCAGTTGGCATAATTTTAAATTATTATTGTTGTTTGATAATTGTTTATAAAGGCTTTTTTATAAATTTGATAAAAAGATAATTAATTTAATTTGTATTATAGAATTGTAAATATAATTCAGTTAAACTATTAGCAAGATTTAGTTGGTTAAAATTCAAATAATAATTGTGTACAAATTTATATAAATAGTTAGGATAGTTAGATATAGTGTTAAATAAGTAAATAAATAAACAGAAGCCAAACCACAAACAATGAATGAATAAAACAACAAAGTACTGCGGCTACAGGACACAAAGTCATGGACAAGAGATTTAAAGGCACTTCCACTATTTTCACAACATGTGCTACAAAAACATTTTATAACTGAAACCCAAGCAGATGACAGTGCAACTGGTGCTTATGAACACAAGAAATTAGGTTTACTTACCAGCTTTTCAACTGATACAGTAGGTATGTGAAACAAGTTCAAGTGAAACCAGAAGTAAAAATAGATGGTGCCCAAGTACAGTATGTTATTCAAAAAGAACAGTCCATGCATCAATGAAGAGTAAAAGTTAGTTATCTATGTGCACTTAAATCAGTCAACACGAGTGTTGTTTGTGCAAAAAGAATTGGAAAAAGTGGATGCAGCAAACATGTTGGTGATGTTGCTGCACTATTGTTTTAATTCTTGATTATTATTACAGTTGGCATTAACAGAAGTTCCTGATGATATCCAACCTGCACACAGCTTCTTTAACAATGGCATGTGCCAAGAAATTATGTAACATATGAAGCAATTTTTTTGAGGATTTAAGATTTAAGTTTGAGGCAGTCAGTTTCAGCTTTTGTTCCTCATACCATTTTTTACAATCAGATTGGCTCCTGATGTTGCTTTCAATTTTCAATTTTGTGTCATGTGTTGTACCTAAATTTTCTTCCACAAATACCATATTATTTTCATGTATACAGTATATGTTTGGTTACTAGTGTCTACTTTCAAATTTTCTAGCATTTGTTCCTGAATATGAGTGTCATGTAGATGGCAGGTTATATCCTGCAATTTTGTAGTTTCTCAAATGAAATAGGTTTATATAGTCATTTGATACCAGCAATTTACTGAGGTAACTAGCTTTCCCTGCCTGTTCTAACCCATGAGTCAATTCCTCTATTCTGGCATGGCTGAATTCTCTTGCAAAATGTGGGGTAGGATTGCAGTTGACTGCATCTCTGTTTGGTAATGTTTTCTTCCTTTGTCACCCTTTTCATAGGAGGCCTTACCAAAACTTAAATCCCCAAAAGCATTGCTTCATATGTTACATAATTTCTTGGCACATGCCATTGTTAAAGAAGCTGTGTGCAGGTTGGATATCATCAGAAACTTCTGTTAATGCCAACTGTAATAATAATCAAGAATTAAAACAATAGTGCAGCGACATCACCGACATGTTTGCTGCATCCACTTTTTCCAATTCTTTTTGCACAAACAATTTCCACAAACAACACTCCTGTTGACTGATTTAAGTCAGTGGTGTTGGAGCGACACTAAAAGTGGGGGGGCCGAAAATTTTGGGGGGAGTCTGGGGGCATGCTCCCCCAAGAAATTATGAAATCTAGAGTCTCTGAAATGTCATTTCCTGCATTTTAGGACAAGGATTTACAGAATTGTAAAGGTCCAAAAATGTCATAAAATACTCAAAAGACAACACTTTTCCAGACATTGAATATCTACATTCAAATTTCTTTATTACATGTATATCTTTATTCAAAGTCATGGGTTAGTCAAAGTCATGATTTTGTTAATCATAACTTTATTACTGGCCTTGTTAAAAAGTGAGGGGGCCCAAACATATTCTGCCCCCCCCACCAAAAAAAGTAGGGGCCCTGGGGAGCCCTAGCCCCCCACCCCCCTCCCCCCACTTCCGACACCCCTGATTTAAGTGCACATAGATAACTAACTTTTACTCTTCATTGATGCATGGACTGTTCTTTTTGAATAACATACTGTACTTCGTCACCACCCATTTTTACTTCTGGTTTCATTTGAACTTGTTTCACATACCTACTGGAAGTGACTTTAAATCTCTTGTCCATGACTTTGTGTCCTGTAGCCGCAGTACTTTGTTGTTTTCTTCATTCATTGTTTGTGGTTTGGCTCCTGTTTATTTATTTAATATTTATTTATTTACTTATTTAACACTATATCTAACTATCCTAACTATTTGTATAAATTTGTACACAATTATTAATTGAATTTTAACCTAACTAAATCTTGCTAATAGTTTAACTGAATTATTTACAATTCTATAATACAAATTAAATTAATTATCTTTTTATCAAATTTATAAAAAAGCCTTTATAAACAATTATCAAACAACAATAATAATTTAAATTGTGCCAACTGCCTTGTCAGCTTGGAAAATCAACTTTTTAGCTAAATGCTTATATTTAAAAAACACACAACTAACCTATATTTAAAACCTACAGCAATTAATGGTGTCAAGAAGCTTCTTCCACGGTTACAAAGAAGTTCAGAAACAAAATAGAGCAAGAATACCAAATTACAGTTTCTGTTCAAGTTATAACGCTTTTGCAAAAGACCTTGAGCTTTGCCGTTGACAATTGAACCCACGACCTTGCGATTCTAGTGCAATGCTCTGACCACTGAGCCACGGAGGGCGTTGCCGAGAGCTTATATATTATATAATAAGGTGGTAATGCCAGGATTAGAATGAGGTATATTATAGGTAATATTGGGCATTTCGCTCGATTACATAGCATGTTTTAAGGATTTTAGGTGAAGGAAAATTCGAGCGTAGAATATATACATTTTAAGACCAAACCGGGACCAGTTAGGAAATGTTTATCGAACGACTGGTAGTAATTAAGGACAAACTTGCTCGAGATTGCAGAGACTAAAAAGTCCTCAACATGCATTCCGATGCACAAAATATTTGTGGTCTAAGTAAACTAGGCGTCGCCGCTTAGTCATATAACAAAAGATTCTTATGAGATTAAATAGCCAAGTCTACTCACCTACAATTGTACATTAAGACGCTTCTTCTAGAATGTTTATCTTCGGACTATAGATTGTTTTCATCTGACGTCACGGCGGCCATATTGGTGTACCAATGGCCACCGATCACGTGAGTGAAAACGATCTATTGTTTGTCCAGTCAACCCGGGTCAATATTTCCAACAGAAACCGCGGCGATTGCCTTATATCTGGTTTAGAGTCCGAGTAAAAACCTTAACCGTAAAGATAAGTTTTTTTGCTATTTTATTTGATGACATTCGTTTAAAAAGCCAAAGTCCTCTGCCACACAAAACGCCCGCTCCTCTCCCGCCATTTTGCTTCGCAGATGAGCGTTACCACTCTACCATGATGCATTCCGGTTTTTCCTAAACGGCCCTTAAAAAAACCCGCGCGCATATTTATAGCAAACCCGCCCACCTAGCCTTTAGACAAATATTTCAGAAAAATACTGTATATTCAAGTTTTCAGAACTATTTTAAAAGTGTGTCTTCTTGTAAAACTGACTTCAAAATATAGGGAATATCATTTTGTGCAAAGCCTTTGCGACAATTACTAGTAAAAGTAGGCAGTCATGCAGCGGTGAGAAATTAGTGCAGTTAAAATGTCGGCATAGGGTAAAACATGGACTGGACCATTTTTTGGACTATTTTTGGACCATTTATTGGACTATTTTTTGGATCAATTTTTGCGTCTCATTTGTCTTATTTTTCATCTCAAAACTCTCTCTATATAGTATAATCTAATAACAAAGCTGCGGAATTTTTATCTCTTGACTTGTAACTTTATCCGAGTGTATCTTTAAGACTCTAAGTGTATAAACAGCCTGTGTCTCGCGATACTTGTATCGACTCATTTTACTACCGAATTCAATAGCATTTAGTAGCGGAAACAGTTTTAAATTTCTGTTGAACTCTGGCTCTGCAATGTATGAATGTATAAAATTAGGTGTCGGCTAAGCGTCGTTCCACCGTATTTTGCCGCGCGCGTGCGCGCGAAATGTCGGCATGAACTATTAATCTTCAGTGAACATACCGTAATTTCTGTATTAAGCCCCCCTTCTCTTTTAACCCCCCCCCTCTCTAATAAGCCCCCCCCCTTTTTGAAGCAGCAAAAAAAATAAATCCCCCCTTCTCTTTTTAGCCCCCCCCCCCCCCACACACACACACACACTAATCGATACTACAGGATTTCAAATATATAATATTTTATTCACTCTGGATGAGGATGACGACATTCTGGATGAGGATGACGACATTCTGGACATTCTCGAATAATAAACACGTATTTTATAACGATAATAAAACGTTATATACAAACACATAAAAAACGCAAGAAAAAACTGTTATGTTAACTTAACTTAACCTAAATGTATGTTTACTATTTTGCTGCACCTTGATTAAAATTCTAAAATTCTATGTCTGCATTTATGGTAGGTAAAAAAGAATCGAACACGCAAACAGACTTGCTGTATATATTTAGAATAAGCCCGCCTCTCTATTAAGCCCCCCTCTCTATTAAGCCCCCCCCCCCTCTGTTTAGGAAAAAATAAGCCCCCCGGGGGCTTAACACAGAAATTACGGTAACAAAGCATATAGCGGTGACTGTCAAAAATGTCAAAAGGTCAAAAATGTTTGAAATGGACTTTGAGAAAGTCTACGGTGACTGTAGTACTGTATAATAAACGAGCAGGAGTGTTTTATCAGATATAAAGACACGAGGCGAAGCCGAGTGTTTTTATATCTGATAAAACACGAACTGCGAGTTTGTTATACGGCTTCAAAAACGAACCACTTGGTAAGTTGATTGGCGGAGTTAGTTTGAAAAATAACCTTGTCTAAGCCGAGAAAATCAAAGCTAAAGTTTATGTAAATCAGGAGAAATCTTTATCACATATAAAGATACGATACGGTCATGATTTTCTTTTGTGTTTTCCTCATGAATTATTGATGAGTTTTTGAAGCAGTGATAACAAACTAAAAGAAGAGATATCTCGAAATGCATGTCCTGTGATGTTGCGAGCGGCTCACCTATACAGTAATTCTAGATCGCTATGATTTGATCGCGCCATTGTGTCTGCTTATTCTGTTAGCCTGGCCTTACGACGAGAAATGTCATAACGTATTAAGAGATATCTCTTCTTAACAGACGTTTCGTAGACCTTCGTCTGATCATTGAGCTTGACGAATTTCTTATCACTACTACATGCTTTGTTATCAGTTTACTAAAAAAATTAGTTAGCCTCTGGCCCTCTGGGTTATAGAGACATCTTCTCTTTCGTATGCCGAGATTTCAATGCAACCGAACGTCGATAGTCGACACCTAATTTACATTGCAGAGCCAGAGTTCAGCAGAAATTTAAAACTGTTTGCGCTACTATAAAATGCTATTGAATTCGGTAGTAAAATAAGTCGATACAAGCATCGCGCGAGACACGTTGTTTATAGACTGGTTGGTTTATAGATTGGTTGGTTGGTTCCTAGCTGCCATTCAAATGCGTAGTTCGAAACGTACTTCTGAAGATTTGGGTGAAAAATATGTTGCAAATTGCTGTAATTTTGGAACTTCTATTATTACAACAAAAAACTCCATGCTTTTTGAGGCATTTAAATATCAAAAGCAATCAATTTATCACTAGATAAACAACAACAACAACAATAATAAATGAAACATCAAAAATAACAGATCCTTCCCCAAAGATCACCAGCAACATCAACAACAGCAGCAACAGAAATAGCAGCAACGACGGTGACGTTAATGACGACAATTAAATAAATTGTATCAATAAAAAGATTAAGACAGTATATTTTATTTAGAATTCCGTAAAAAAAAAGTGCATTGTAAAATAACTGACGAGATTTTCTTTCATCTATATTTTTAGATCAGGCCAACAGCAACATCGTTAGGGCAACGGATGTGATGCCTGCAGGCTGTGGAGACAACCTCCAAACCAGAGGTAACTAACAATACTATTTAAAGAAAAAAAGTGATCAATGTGGAGTTTGACAATTTGCATTTTGCATTTCAAAAAACCATAATTCTACTTTTGTTTAACAAAATTTAATTGTAGCAATATGCTTTGAACAAATCATACAAATAATGCTCCCAATATTGCGAACTGATGTAACGTGACATGTAGGGACACGCATTATTACAGTCACTTGCAACATAACTTTCACCCAAATCTTTGGAGGTTTGTTCCGAAATTCGCAGGTTCACGGGCGAAATTCGTAGTTCGCTTTGAAAAAACACATTTGACTGGTTGGTTGGTTAGTAGTTGCCATTCAAATGCGTAGTTCAGAAAGAACTGGCTACGATTTGGGTGAAAATATGTTGCAAATTGCTAAAATTTCATCAGGAGCAGAACAAGGAAAACAACACCACCACCAGCGACATCAACAACAGCGGCAAACAACAGCAGCAACAGCAATAGTAGCAACGATAGTGACGTTAATGACGACAATTAAAAAAATTGTATCAATAAAAAGATTAAGACAGTATATTTTATTTAGAATTCCGTAAAAATTAATGTGCATTGTAAAATAACTGACGAGATTTTCTTTCATCTATATTTTTAGATCAGGCAGACAGCGGCGTCGTTAGTGCAATGGATGTGATGCCTGCAGGCTGTGGAGACAACCTTCAAACCAGAGGTAACTAACAATGCTATTTAAAGAAAAGTGATCAATATAGATTTTGACAATTTGCATTTTCCTTTTCAAAGAACTATAATTCTATTTTTGTTTAAAAATGTTTATGGTAGTAAACAAATCATATAAATAATGCTCGCAAGATTACGAACTGGTGTAACGTGACATGTGGGGACACGCATTATTACAGTCATTTGCAAAATACTTTTGACCCAAATCTTTGGAGGTTCGTTCCGAAGTTCGCAAGTTCATTGGCGAAATTCGTAATTCGTTTTGAAAAACACACTTGCTTGGTTGGATGGTTCCTAGCTGGCATTCAAATGCATAGTTCCGAACGAACTTCGGAAGATTTGGGTGAAAATATGTGGCAAATTGCTGTAATTTCGTCACATCTATTATTACAACAAAAATCTCCGTTTTTAAGGCATTTGAATATCAAAAGCAATCAATATATCACTAAATAAACAACAACAAGATTAATAACAGAAACATCAAAAATAAGAGATGCTTCCCCAAAGACCAGAACAACGAAAACAACACCACCAGCAGCAACATCAACAACAGCAGCAAACAACAGCAGCAAACAACAGCAGCAACAGCGATAGTAGCAACGATGGTGAAGTTAATGACGACACTGAAAGAAATTGTCTCAACAAAAAGCTTAAGACACCATATTTTATTTAGAATTCCGTAAAAATTAATGTGCATTGTAAAATATCTGACGAGATTTTCTTTCATCCATATTTTTAGATCAGGCCAACAGCGGCATCGTTAGTGAAAGGGATGTGATGCCAGGTTGCGGAGACAACATCCAATTCGATGGTAACTAACAATAGTATTTAAAAAAAAGTGATCAATATTGATTTTGACAATTTGCATTTTGCTTTTCATAAAACTATCATTCTATTTTTGTTTAACAAAATTTTATTGTGTCAATATGCTTTGAACAAATCATATAAATAATGCTCCCAAAATTGCGAACTGGTGTAGCGTGGCATGTGGGGACACGCATTATTACATTCATTTGCAACACACTTTTGACCCAAATCTTTGCAGGTTCGTTCCGAAGTTCGCAAGTTAATTGACGAAAGTCGCAGTTCGTTTAGAAAAAAACACATTTGACTGGTTGGTTGGTTTCTAGCTGCCATTCAAATGAGTAGTTCGAAACGAACTTTTGAGGATTTGGGAGAAAAATATGTTGCAAATTGCTGTAATTTCGTTACTTCTATTATTACAACAAAAAACTCCAGGTTTTTTTTAGGCATTTAAATATCAAAAGCTATCAATTTACAACAAAATAAACAACAACAACAACAACAACAACAACAACAACAACAACAACAACAACAACAACAACAACAACAACAACAACAACAACAACAACTACAACAACAACAACAACAACAACAACAAAAACAATAAGAACAGAAACATGAAAAATAACAGATGCTTCTACAAAGATCACCAACAACATCAACAATAGTAGCAACGACGGTGAAGTTAATGACGACAATTAAAGAAATTGTATCATTAAAAAGATTAAGACAGTATAGTTTATTTAGAATTCCGTAAAAATTAATGTGCATTGTAAAATAACTGACGAGATATTCTTTCATCTATATTTTTAGATCAGGCCGACAGTGGCATCGTTAGTGAAACGGATGTGATGCCAGGTTGCGGAGACAACCTCCAATTCGAAGGTAACTAACAATACTATAAAATAAAAGTGATAAATATAGATTTTGACAATTTGCATTTTGCTTTTCAAAAAACTGTAATTCTATTTTTGTTTAACAAAATTTTATTGTAGCAATATGCTTTGAACAAATCATATAAATAATGCTCCCAAATTGGGAACTGGTGTAACGTGACATGTGGGGACACGCATTATTACACTCATTTGCAACACACTTTTGACCCAAATCTTTGGAGGTTCGTTCCGAAGTTCGCAAGTTCATTGACGAAAGTCGCAGTTCGTTTAGAAAAAAACACATTTGACTGGTTGGTTGGTTTGTAGCTGCCATTCAAATGCCTAGTTCGGAACGAACTTCCGAAGATTTGGCTGAAAATATGTTGCAAGTTGTTGTAATTTCGTCACTTCTATTATTACAACAAAAAAACTCCGTTTTTTAAGGCCTTTAAATATAAAAAGCTATCAATATATCACTAAATAAACAACCGAACAACCATAATAACAGAAACATCAAAAATAACAAATGCTTCCCCAAAGACCAGAACAAGGAAAACAACACCACCACCAGCAACATCAACAACAGCAGCAACAGCGATAGTAGAAACGATGGTGATGTTAATGACGACAATGAAAGAAATTGTATCAATAAAAAGATTAAGACAGTATATTTTATTTAGAATTCCGTAAAAATTAATGTGCATTGTAAAATAACTGACGAGATGTATCTTTCACCTACATTTTTAGATCAGGCCGACAGCGCGATAGTTAGTGCAACGGATGTCATGCCTGCAGGCTGTGGAGACAACCTTCAAACCAGAGGTAACTAACAATACTATTTAAAGAGAAGTGACCAACATAGATTTTGACAATTTGCAATTTGCTTTTCAAAAAACTATAATTCTATTTTTGTTAAAAAATTTTTATGGTAGCGATATGCTTTGAACAAATCATATAAATAATGCTCCCAAAATTGCGAACTGGTGTAACGTGATTTCTGGGGACACGCATTATTACAGTCACTTGCAATATATTTTGACCCAAATCTTTGGAGGTTCGTTCCGAAGTTCGCAAGTTCATTGGCGAAATTCGTATTCGTTTTGAAAAATACATTTGATTGGTTGGTTGGTAGCTAGCTGCCATTGAAATGCGTAGTTGAAACGAACTTCTGAAGATTTGGGTGAAAAATATGTTGCAAATTGCTGTAATTTCGTTACTTATCTTATTGCAAAAAAAACTCCAGGTTTTTTTGAGGCATTTAAATATCAAAAGCTATCAATTTATCACTAAATAAACATCAGCAACAATAATAACAAGAAGAGGAACATCGAAAATAACAGATGCTTCCCCAAAGACTACCAGCAACATCGACAACAGCAGCAACATCAATAGTAGCAACGACGGTGACGTTAATGACGACAATTAAAGAAATTGTATCATTAAAAAGATTAAGACAGTATAGTTTATTTAGAATTCCGTAAAAATTAATGTGCATTGTAAAATAACTGACGAGATATTCTTTCATCTATATTTTTAGATCAGGCCGACAGTGGCATCGTTAGTGAAACGGATGTGATGCCAGGTTGCGGAGACAACCTCCAATTCGAAGGTAACTAACAATACTATAAAATAAAAGTGATAAATATAGATTTTGACAATTTGCATTTTGCTTTTCAAAAAACTGTAATTCTATTTTTGTTTAACAAAATTTTATTGTAGCAATATGCTTTGAACAAATCATATAAATAATGCTCCCAAATTGGGAACTGGTGTAACGTGACATGTGGGGACACGCATTATTACACTCATTTGCAACACACTTTTGACCCAAATCTTTGGAGGTTCGTTCCGAAGTTCGCAAGTTCATTGACGAAAGTCGCAGTTCGTTTAGAAAAAAACACATTTGACTGGTTGGTTGGTTTGTAGCTGCCATTCAAATGCCTAGTTCGGAACGAACTTCCGAAGATTTGGCTGAAAATATGTTGCAAGTTGTTGTAATTTCGTCACTTCTATTATTACAACAAAAAAACTCCGTTTTTTAAGGCCTTTAAATATAAAAAGCTATCAATATATCACTAAATAAACAACCGAACAACCATAATAACAGAAACATCAAAAATAACAAATGCTTCCCCAAAGACCAGAACAAGGAAAACAACACCACCACCAGCAACATCAACAACAGCAGCAACAGCGATAGTAGAAACGATGGTGATGTTAATGACGACAATGAAAGAAATTGTCTCAATAAAAAGATTAAGACAGTATATTTTATTTAGAATTCCGTAAAAATTAATGTGCATTGTAAAATAACTGACGAGATTTATCTTTCACCTACATTTTTAGATCAGGCCGACAGCGCGATAGTTAGTGCAACGGATGTCATGCCTGCAGGCTGTGGAGACAACCTTCAAACCAGAGGTAACTAACAATACTATTTAAAGAAAAGTGACCAACATAGATTTTGACAATTTGCAATTAGCTTTTCAAAAAACTATAATTCTATTTTTGTTAAAAAATTTTTATGGTAGCGATATGCTTTGAACAAATCATATAAATAATGCTCCCAAAATTGCGAACTGGTGTAACGTGATTTCTGGGGACACGCATTATTACAGTCACTTGCAATATATTTTGACCCAAATCTTTGGAGGTTCGTTCCGAAGTTCGCAAGTTCATTGGCGAAATTCGTATTCGTTTTGAAAAATACATTTGATTGGTTGGTTGGTAGCTAGCTGCCATTGAAATGCGTAGTTGAAACGAACTTCTGAAGATTTGGGTGAAAAATATGTTGCAAATTGCTGTAATTTCGTTACTTATCTTATTGCAAAAAAAACTCCAGGTTTTTTTGAGGCATTTAAATATCAAAAGCTATCAATTTATCACTAAATAAACATCAGCAACAATAATAACAAGAAGAGGAACATCGAAAATAACAGATGCTTCCCCAAAGACTACCAGCAACATCGACAACAGCAGCAACATCAATAGTAGCAACGACGGTGACGTTAATGACGACAATTAAAGAAATTGTATCATTAAAAAGATTAAGACAGTATAGTTTATTTAGAATTCCGTAAAAATTAATGTGCATTGTAAAATAACTGACGAGATATTCTTTCATCTATATTTTTAGATCAGGCCGACAGTGGCATCGTTAGTGAAACGGATGTGATGCCAGGTTGCGGAGACAACCTCCAATTCGAAGGTAACTAACAATACTATAAAATAAAAGTGATAAATATAGATTTTGACAATTTGCATTTTGCTTTTCAAAAAACTGTAATTCTATTTTTGTTTAACAAAATTTTATTGTAGCAATATGCTTTGAACAAATCATATAAATAATGCTCCCAAATTGGGAACTGGTGTAACGTGACATGTGGGGACACGCATTATTACACTCATTTGCAACACACTTTTGACCCAAATCTTTGGAGGTTCGTTCCGAAGTTCGCAAGTTCATTGACGAAAGTCGCAGTTCGTTTAGAAAAAAACACATTTGACTGGTTGGTTGGTTTGTAGCTGCCATTCAAATGCCTAGTTCGGAACGAACTTCCGAAGATTTGGCTGAAAATATGTTGCAAGTTGTTGTAATTTCGTCACTTCTATTATTACAACAAAAAAACTCCGTTTTTTAAGGCCTTTAAATATAAAAAGCTATCAATATATCACTAAATAAACAACCGAACAACCATAATAACAGAAACATCAAAAATAACAAATGCTTCCCCAAAGACCAGAACAAGGAAAACAACACCACCACCAGCAACATCAACAACAGCAGCAACAGCGATAGTAGAAACGATGGTGATGTTAATGACGACAATGAAAGAAATTGTCTCAATAAAAAGATTAAGACAGTATATTTTATTTAGAATTCCGTAAAAATTAATGTGCATTGTAAAATAACTGACGAGATTTATCTTTCACCTACATTTTTAGATCAGGCCGACAGCGCGATAGTTAGTGCAACGGATGTCATGCCTGCAGGCTGTGGAGACAACCTTCAAACCAGAGGTAACTAACAATACTATTTAAAGAAAAGTGACCAACATAGATTTTGACAATTTGCAATTAGCTTTTCAAAAAACTATAATTCTATTTTTGTTAAAAAATTTTTATGGTAGCGATATGCTTTGAACAAATCATATAAATAATGCTCCCAAAATTGCGAACTGGTGTAACGTGATTTCTGGGGACACGCATTATTACAGTCACTTGCAATATATTTTGACCCAAATCTTTGGAGGTTCGTTCCGAAGTTCGCAAGTTCATTGGCGAAATTCGTATTCGTTTTGAAAAATACATTTGATTGGTTGGTTGGTAGCTAGCTGCCATTGAAATGCGTAGTTGAAACGAACTTCTGAAGATTTGGGTGAAAAATATGTTGCAAATTGCTGTAATTTCGTTACTTATCTTATTGCAAAAAAAACTCCAGGTTTTTTTGAGGCATTTAAATATCAAAAGCTATCAATTTATCACTAAATAAACATCAGCAACAATAATAATAACGAGAAGAGGAACATCGAAAATAACAGATGCTTCCCCAAAGACTACCAGCAACATCGACAACAGCAGCAACATCAATAGTAGCAACGACGGTGACGTTAATGACGACAATTAAAGACATTGTCTCAATAAAAACATTATTAAGACAGTATATTTTATTTAGAATTCCGTAAAAAATAATGCGCATTGTAAAATAACTCACGAGATTTTCTTTCATCAATATTTTTAGATCAGGCCAACAGCGGCATCGTAAGCGCTACGGATGTGATGCCTGCAGGCTGTGGAGACAACCTCCAAACCAGAGGTAACTAACAATACTATTTAAAGAGAAGTGACCAACATAGATTTTGACAATTTGCATTTTGCTTTTCAAAAAACTATAATTCTATTTTTGTTAAAAAAATTTTATGGTAGCGATATGCTTTGAACAAATCATATAAATAATGCTCCCAAAATTGCGAACTGGTGTAACGTGATTTGTGGGGACACGCATTATTACAGTCATTTGCAATATATTTTGACCCAAATCTTTGGCGGTTCGTTCAGAAGTTCGCACGTTCATTGGCGAAATTCGTATTCGTTTTGAAAAATACATTTGATTGGTTGGTTGCTAGCTAGCTGCCATTGAAATGCGTAGTTGAAACGAACTTCTGAAGATTTGGGAGAAAAATATGTTGCAAATTGCTGTAATTTCGTTACTTCTATTATTACAACAAAAAACACCAGGTTTTTTGAGGCATTTAAATATCAAAAGCTATCAATTTATAACTAAATAAACAACAACAACAACAACAACAACAACAACAACAACAACAACAACAACAACAACGACAAAAACAATAAGAACAGAAACATGAAAAATAACAGATGCTTCTACAAAGATCACCAACAACATCAACAATAGTAGCAACGACGGTGAAGTTAATGACGACAATTAAAGAAATTGTATCATTAAAAAGATTAAGACAGTATAGTTTATTTAGAATTCCGTAAAAATTAATGTGCATTGTAAAATAACTGACGAGATATTCTTTCATCTATATTTTTAGATCAGGCCGACAGTGGCATCGTTAGTGAAACGGATGTGATGCCAGGTTGCGGAGACAACCTTCAATTCGAAGGTAACTAACAATACTATAAAATAAAAGTGATAAATATAGATTTTGACAATTTGCATTTTGCTTTTCAAAAAACTGTAATTCTATTTTTGTTTAACAAAATTTTATTGTAGCAATATGCTTTGAACAAATCATATAAATAATGCTCCCAAATTGGGAACTGGTGTAACGTGACATGTGGGGACACGCATTATTACACTCATTTGCAACACACTTTTGACCCAAATCTTTGGAGGTTCGTTCCGAAGTTCGCAAGTTCATTGACGAAAGTCGCAGTTCGTTTAGAAAAAAACACATTTGACTGGTTGGTTGGTTTGTAGCTGCCATTCAAATGCCTAGTTCGGAACGAACTTCCGAAGATTTGGCTGAAAATATGTTGCAAGTTGTTGTAATTTCGTCACTTCTATTATTACAACAAAAAAACTCCGTTTTTTAAGGCCTTTAAATATAAAAAGCTATCAATATATCACTAAATAAACAACCGAACAACCATAATAACAGAAACATCAAAAATAACAAATGCTTCCCCAAAGACCAGAACAAGGAAAACAACACCACCACCAGCAACATCAACAACAGCAGCAACAGCGATAGTAGAAACGATGGTGATGTTAATGACGACAATGAAAGAAATTGTCTCAATAAAAAGATTAAGACAGTATATTTTATTTAGAATTCCGTAAAAATTAATGTGCATTGTAAAATAACTGACGAGATTTATCTTTCACCTACATTTTTAGATCAGGCCGACAGCGCGATAGTTAGTGCAACGGATGTCATGCCTGCAGGCTGTGGAGACAACCTTCAAACCAGAGGTAACTAACAATACTATTTAAAGAGAAGTGACCAACATAGATTTTGACAATTTGCAATTTGCTTTTCAAAAAACTATAATTCTATTTTTGTTAAAAAATTTTTATGGTAGCGATATGCTTTGAACAAATCATATAAATAATGCTCCCAAAATTGCGAACTGGTGTAACGTGATTTGTGGGGACACGCATTATTACAGTCACTTGCAATATATTTTGACCCAAATCTTTGGAGGTTCGTTCCGAAGTTCGCAAGTTCATTGGCGAAATTCGTATTCGTTTTGAAAAATACATTTGATTGGTTGGTTGGTAGCTAGCTGCCATTGAAATGCGTAGTTGAAACGAAATTCTGAAGATTTGGGTGAAAAATATGTTGCAAATTGCTGTAATTTCGTTACTTATCTTATTGCAAAAAAAACTCCAGGTTTTTTTGAGGCATTTAAATATCAAAAGCTATCAATTTATCACTAAATAAACATCAGCAACAATAATAATAACGAGAAGAGGAACATCGAAAATAACAGATGCTTCCCCAAAGACTACCAGCAACATCGACAACAGCAGCAACATCAATAGTAGCAACGACGGTGACGTTAATGACGACAATTAAAGACATTGTCTCAATAAAAACATTATTAAGACAGTATATTTTATTTAGAATTCCGTAAAAAATAATGCGCATTGTAAAATAACTCACGAGATTTTCTTTCATCAATATTTTTAGATCAGGCCAACAGCGGCATCGTAAGCGCTACGGATGTGATGCCTGCAGGCTGTGGAGACAACCTCCAAACCAGAGGTAACTAACAATACTATTTAAAGAGAAGTGACCAACATAGATTTTGACAATTTGCATTTTGCTTTTCAAAAAACTATAATTCTATTTTTGTTAAAAAAATTTTATGGTAGCGATATGCTTTGAACAAATCATATAAATAATGCTCCCAAAATTGCGAACTGGTGTAACGTGATTTGTGGGGACACGCATTATTACAGTCATTTGCAATATATTTTGACCCAAATCTTTGGCGGTTCGTTCAGAAGTTCGCACGTTCATTGGCGAAATTCGTATTCGTTTTGAAAAATACATTTGATTGGTTGGTTGCTAGCTAGCTGCCATTGAAATGCGTAGTTGAAACGAACTTCTGAAGATTTGGGAAAAAAATATGTTGCAAATTGCTGTAATTTCGTTACTTCTATTATTACAACAAAAAACACCAGGTTTTTTGAGGCATTTAAATATCAAAAGCTATCAATTTATAACTAAATAAACAACAACAACAACAACAACAACAACAACAACAACAACAACAACGACAAAAACAATAAGAACAGAAACATGAAAAATAACAGATGCTTCTACAAAGATCACCAACAACATCAACAATAGTAGCAACGACGGTGAAGTTAATGACGACAATTAAAGAAATTGTATCATTAAAAAGATTAAGACAGTATAGTTTATTTAGAATTCCGTAAAAATTAATGTGCATTGTAAAATAACTGACGAGATATTCTTTCATCTATATTTTTAGATCAGGCCGACAGTGGCATCGTTAGTGAAACGGATGTGATGCCAGGTTGCGGAGACAACCTCCAATTCGAAGGTAACTAACAATACTATAAAATAAAAGTGATAAATATAGATTTTGACAATTTGCATTTTGCTTTTCAAAAACTGTAATTCTATTTTTGTTTAACAAAATTTTATTGTAGCAATATGCTTTGAACAAATCATATAAATAATGCTCCCAAATTGGGAACTGGTGTAACGTGACATGTGGGGACACGCATTATTACACTCATTTGCAACACACTTTTGACCCAAATCTTTGGAGGTTCGTTCCGAAGTTCGCAAGTTCATTGACGAAAGTCGCAGTTCGTTTAGAAAAAAACACATTTGACTGGTTGGTTGGTTTGTAGCTGCCATTCAAATGCCTAGTTCGGAACGAACTTCCGAAGATTTGGCTGAAAATATGTTGCAAGTTGTTGTAATTTCGTCACTTCTATTATTACAACAAAAAAACTCCGTTTTTTAAGGCCTTTAAATATAAAAAGCTATCAATATATCACTAAATAAACAACCGAACAACCATAATAACAGAAACATCAAAAATAACAAATGCTTCCCCAAAGACCAGAACAAGGAAAACAACACCACCACCAGCAACATCAACAACAGCAGCAACAGCGATAGTAGAAACGATGGTGATGTTAATGACGACAATGAAAGAAATTGTCTCAATAAAAAGATTAAGACAGTATATTTTATTTAGAATTCCGTAAAAATTAATGTGCATTGTAAAATAACTGACGAGATTTATCTTTCACCTACATTTTTAGATCAGGCCGACAGCGCGATAGTTAGTGCAACGGATGTCATGCCTGCAGGCTGTGGAGACAACCTTCAAACCAGAGGTAACTAACAATACTATTTAAAGAGAAGTGACCAACATAGATTTTGACAATTTGCAATTTGCTTTTCAAAAAACTATAATTCTATTTTTGTTAAAAAATTTTTATGGTAGCGATATGCTTTGAACAAATCATATAAATAATGCTCCCAAAATTGCGAACTGGTGTAACGTGATTTGTGGGGACACGCATTATTACAGTCACTTGCAATATATTTTGACCCAAATCTTTGGAGGTTCGTTCCGAAGTTCGCAAGTTCATTGGCGAAATTCGTATTCGTTTTGAAAAATACATTTGATTGGTTGGTTGGTAGCTAGCTGCCATTGAAATGCGTAGTTGAAACGAAATTCTGAAGATTTGGGTGAAAAATATGTTGCAAATTGCTGTAATTTCGTTACTTATCTTATTGCAAAAAAAACTCCAGGTTTTTTTGAGGCATTTAAATATCAAAAGCTATCAATTTATCACTAAATAAACATCAGCAACAATAATAATAACGAGAAGAGGAACATCGAAAATAACAGATGCTTCCCCAAAGACTACCAGCAACATCGACAACAGCAGCAACATCAATAGTAGCAACGACGGTGACGTTAATGACGACAATTAAAGACATTGTCTCAATAAAAACATTATTAAGACAGTATATTTTATTTAGAATTCCGTAAAAAATAATGCGCATTGTAAAATAACTCACGAGATTTTCTTTCATCAATATTTTTAGATCAGGCCAACAGCGGCATCGTAAGCGCTACGGATGTGATGCCTGCAGGCTGTGGAGACAACCTCCAAACCAGAGGTAACTAACAATACTATTTAAAGAGAAGTGACCAACATAGATTTTGACAATTTGCATTTTGCTTTTCAAAAAACTATAATTCTATTTTTGTTAAAAAATTTTTATGGTAGCGATATGCTTTGAACAAATCATATAAATAATGCTCCCAAAATTGCGAACTGGTGTAACGTGATTTGTGGGGACACGCATTATTACAGTCATTTGCAATATATTTTGACCCAAATCTTTGGCGGTTCGTTCAGAAGTTCGCACGTTCATTGGCGAAATTCGTATTCGTTTTGAAAAATACATTTGATTGGTTGGTTGCTAGCTAGCTGCCATTGAAATGCGTAGTTGAAACGAACTTCTGAAGATTTGGGAGAAAAATATGTTGCAAATTGCTGTAATTTCGTTACTTCTATTATTACAACAAAAAACTCCAGGTTTTTTTGAGGCATTTAAATATCAAAAGCTATCAATTTATAACTAAATAAACAACAACAACAACAACAACAACAACAACAACAACAACAACAACGACAAAAACAATAAGAACAGAAACATGAAAAATAACAGATGCTTCTACAAAGATCACCAACAACATCAACAATAGTAGCAACGACGGTGAAGTTAATGACGACAATTAAAGAAATTGTATCATTAAAAAGATTAAGACAGTATAGTTTATTTAGAATTCCGTAAAAATTAATGTGCATTGTAAAATAACTGACGAGATATTCTTTCATCTATATTTTTAGATCAGGCCGACAGTGGCATCGTTAGTGAAACGGATGTGATGCCAGGTTGCGGAGACAACCTCCAATTCGAAGGTAACTAACAATACTATAAAATAAAAGTGATAAATATAGATTTTGACAATTTGCATTTTGCTTTTCAAAAAACTGTAATTCTATTTTTGTTTAACAAAATTTTATTGTAGCAATATGCTTTGAACAAATCATATAAATAATGCTCCCAAATTGGGAACTGGTGTAACGTGACATGTGGGGACACGCATTATTACACTCATTTGCAACACACTTTTGACCCAAATCTTTGGAGGTTCGTTCCGAAGTTCGCAAGTTCATTGACGAAAGTCGCAGTTCGTTTAGAAAAAAACACATTTGACTGGTTGGTTGGTTTGTAGCTGCCATTCAAATGCCTAGTTCGGAACGAACTTCCGAAGATTTGGCTGAAAATATGTTGCAAGTTGTTGTAATTTCGTCACTTCTATTATTACAACAAAAAAACTCCGTTTTTTAAGGCCTTTAAATATAAAAAGCTATCAATATATCACTAAATAAACAACCGAACAACCATAATAACAGAAACATCAAAAATAACAAATGCTTCCCCAAAGACCAGAACAAGGAAAACAACAACACCACCAGCAACATCAACAACAGCAGCAACAGCGATAGTAGAAACGATGGTGATGTTAATGACGACAATGAAAGAAATTGTCTCAATAAAAAGATTAAGACAGTATATTTTATTTAGAATTCCGTAAAAATTAATGTGCATTGTAAAATAACTGACGAGATTTATCTTTCACCTACATTTTTAGATCAGGCCGACAGCGCGATAGTTAGTGCAACGGATGTCATGCCTGCAGGCTGTGGAGACAACCTTCAAACCAGAGGTAACTAACAATACTATTTAAAGAAAAGTGACCAACATAGATTTTGACAATTTGCAATTAGCTTTTCAAAAAACTATAATTCTATTTTTGTTAAAAAATTTTTATGGTAGCGATATGCTTTGAACAAATCATATAAATAATGCTCCCAAAATTGCGAACTGGTGTAACGTGATTTCTGGGGACACGCATTATTACAGTCACTTGCAATATATTTTGACCCAAATCTTTGGAGGTTCGTTCCGAAGTTCGCAAGTTCATTGGCGAAATTCGTATTCGTTTTGAAAAATACATTTGATTGGTTGGTTGGTAGCTAGCTGCCATTGAAATGCGTAGTTGAAACGAACTTCTGAAGATTTGGGTGAAAAATATGTTGCAAATTGCTGTAATTTCGTTACTTATCTTATTGCAAAAAAAACTCCAGGTTTTTTTGAGGCATTTAAATATCAAAAGCTATCAATTTATCACTAAATAAACATCAGCAACAATAATAATAACGAGAAGAGGAACATCGAAAATAACAGATGCTTCCCCAAAGACTACCAGCAACATCGACAACAGCAGCAACATCAATAGTAGCAACGACGGTGACGTTAATGACGACAATTAAAGACATTGTCTCAATAAAAACATTATTAAGACAGTATATTTTATTTAGAATTCCGTAAAAAATAATGCGCATTGTAAAATAACTCACGAGATTTTCTTTCATCAATATTTTTAGATCAGGCCAACAGCGGCATCGTAAGCGCTACGGATGTGATGCCTGCAGGCTGTGGAGACAACCTCCAAACCAGAGGTAACTAACAATACTATTTAAAGAGAAGTGACCAACATAGATTTTGACAATTTGCATTTTGCTTTTCAAAAAACTATAATTCTATTTTTGTTAAAAAATTTTTATGGTAGCGATATGCTTTGAACAAATCATATAAATAATGCTCCCAAAATTGCGAACTGGTGTAACGTGATTTGTGGGGACACGCATTATTACAGTCATTTGCAATATATTTTGACCCAAATCTTTGGCGGTTCGTTCAGAAGTTCGCACGTTCATTGGCGAAATTCGTATTCGTTTTGAAAAATACATTTGATTGGTTGGTTGCTAGCTAGCTGCCATTGAAATGCGTAGTTGAAACGAACTTCTGAAGATTTGGGAGAAAAATATGTTGCAAATTGCTGTAATTTCGTTACTTCTATTATTACAACAAAAAACTTCAGGTTTTTTGAGGCATTTAAATATCAAAAGCTATCAATTTATAACTAAATAAACAACAACAACAACAACAACAACAACAACAACAACAACGACAAAAACAATAAGAACAGAAACATGAAAAATAACAGATGCTTCTACAAAGATCACCAACAACATCAACAATAGTAGCAACGACGGTGAAGTTAATGACGACAATTAAAGAAATTGTATCATTAAAAAGATTAAGACAGTATAGTTTATTTAGAATTCCGTAAAAATTAATGTGCATTGTAAAATAACTGACGAGATATTCTTTCATCTATATTTTTAGATCAGGCCGACAGTGGCATCGTTAGTGAAACGGATGTGATGCCAGGTTGCGGAGACAACCTCCAATTCGAAGGTAACTAACAATACTATAAAATAAAAGTGATAAATATAGATTTTGACAATTTGCATTTTGCTTTTCAAAAAACTGTAATTCTATTTTTGTTTAACAAAATTTTATTGTAGCAATATGCTTTGAACAAATCATATAAATAATGCTCCCAAATTGGGAACTGGTGTAACGTGACATGTGGGGACACGCATTATTACACTCATTTGCAACACACTTTTGACCCAAATCTTTGGAGGTTCGTTCCGAAGTTCGCAAGTTCATTGACGAAAGTCGCAGTTCGTTTAGAAAAAAACACATTTGACTGGTTGGTTGGTTTGTAGCTGCCATTCAAATGCCTAGTTCGGAACGAACTTCCGAAGATTTGGCTGAAAATATGTTGCAAGTTGTTGTAATTTCGTCACTTCTATTATTACAACAAAAAAACTCCGTTTTTTAAGGCCTTTAAATATAAAAAGCTATCAATATATCACTAAATAAACAACCGAACAACCATAATAACAGAAACATCAAAAATAACAAATGCTTCCCCAAAGACCAGAACAAGGAAAACAACACCACCACCAGCAACATCAACAACAGCAGCAACAGCGATAGTAGAAACGATGGTGATGTTAATGACGACAATGAAAGAAATTGTCTCAATAAAAAGATTAAGACAGTATATTTTATTTAGAATTTCGTAAAAATTAATGTGCATTGTAAAATAACTGACGAGATTTATCTTTCACCTACATTTTTAGATCAGGCCGACAGCGCGATAGTTAGTGCAACGGATGTCATGCCTGCAGGCTGTGGAGACAACCTTCAAACCAGAGGTAACTAACAATACTATTTAAAGAAAAGTGACCAACATAGATTTTGACAATTTGCAATTAGCTTTTCAAAAAACTATAATTCTATTTTTGTTAAAAAATTTTTATGGTAGCGATATGCTTTGAACAAATCATATAAATAATGCTCCCAAAATTGCGAACTGGTGTAACGTGATTTCTGGGGACACGCATTATTACAGTCACTTGCAATATATTTTGACCCAAATCTTTGGAGGTTCGTTCCGAAGTTCGCAAGTTCATTGGCGAAATTCGTATTCGTTTTGAAAAATACATTTGATTGGTTGGTTGGTAGCTAGCTGCCATTGAAATGCGTAGTTGAAACGAACTTCTGAAGATTTGGGTGAAAAATATGTTGCAAATTGCTGTAATTTCGTTACTTATCTTATTGCAAAAAAAACTCCAGGTTTTTTTGAGGCATTTAAATATCAAAAGCTATCAATTTATCACTAAATAAACATCAGCAACAATAATAATAACGAGAAGAGGAACATCGAAAATAACAGATGCTTCCCCAAAGACTACCAGCAACATCGACAACAGCAGCAACATCAATAGTAGCAACGACGGTGACGTTAATGACGACAATTAAAGACATTGTCTCAATAAAAACATTATTAAGACAGTATATTTTATTTAGAATTCCGTAAAAAATAATGCGCATTGTAAAATAACTCACGAGATTTTCTTTCATCAATATTTTTAGATCAGGCCAACAGCGGCATCGTAAGCGCTACGGATGTGATGCCTGCAGGCTGTGGAGACAACCTCCAAACCAGAGGTAACTAACAATACTATTTAAAGAGAAGTGACCAACATAGATTTTGACAATTTGCATTTTGCTTTTCAAAAAACTATAATTCTATTTTTGTTAAAAAAATTTTATGGTAGCGATATGCTTTGAACAAATCATATAAATAATGCTCCCAAAATTGCGAACTGGTGTAACGTGATTTGTGGGGACACGCATTATTACAGTCATTTGCAATATATTTTGACCCAAATCTTTGGCGGTTCGTTCAGAAGTTCGCACGTTCATTGGCGAAATTCGTATTCGTTTTGAAAAATACATTTGATTGGTTGGTTGCTAGCTAGCTGCCATTGAAATGCGTAGTTGAAACGAACTTCTGAAGATTTGGGAGAAAAATATGTTGCAAATTGCTGTAATTTCGTTACTTCTATTATTACAACAAAAAACACCAGGTTTTTTGAGGCATTTAAATATCAAAAGCTATCAATTTATAACTAAATAAACAACAACAACAACAACAACAACAACAACAACAACAACAACAACAACAACAACAACAACGACAAAAACAATAAGAACAGAAACATGAAAAATAACAGATGCTTCTACAAAGATCACCAACAACATCAACAATAGTAGCAACGACGGTGAAGTTAATGACGACAATTAAAGAAATTGTATCATTAAAAAGATTAAGACAGTATAGTTTATTTAGAATTCCGTAAAAATTAATGTGCATTGTAAAATAACTGACGAGATATTCTTTCATCTATATTTTTAGATCAGGCCGACAGTGGCATCGTTAGTGAAACGGATGTGATGCCAGGTTGCGGAGACAACCTCCAATTCGAAGGTAACTAACAATACTATAAAATAAAAGTGATAAATATAGATTTTGACAATTTGCATTTTGCTTTTCAAAAAACTGTAATTCTATTTTTGTTTAACAAAATTTTATTGTAGCAATATGCTTTGAACAAATCATATAAATAATGCTCCCAAATTGGGAACTGGTGTAACGTGACATGTGGGGACACGCATTATTACACTCATTTGCAACACACTTTTGACCCAAATCTTTGGAGGTTCGTTCCGAAGTTCGCAAGTTCATTGACGAAAGTCGCAGTTCGTTTAGAAAAAAACACATTTGACTGGTTGGTTGGTTTGTAGCTGCCATTCAAATGCCTAGTTCGGAACGAACTTCCGAAGATTTGGCTGAAAATATGTTGCAAGTTGTTGTAATTTCGTCACTTCTATTATTACAACAAAAAAACTCCGTTTTTTAAGGCCTTTAAATATAAAAAGCTATCAATATATCACTAAATAAACAACCGAACAACCATAATAACAGAAACATCAAAAATAACAAATGCTTCCCCAAAGACCAGAACAAGGAAAACAACACCACCACCAGCAACATCAACAACAGCAGCAACAGCGATAGTAGAAACGATGGTGATGTTAATGACGACAATGAAAGAAATTGTCTCAATAAAAAGATTAAGACAGTATATTTTATTTAGAATTCCGTAAAAATTAATGTGCATTGTAAAATAACTGACGAGATTTATCTTTCACCTACATTTTTAGATCAGGCCGACAGCGCGATAGTTAGTGCAACGGATGTCATGCCTGCAGGCTGTGGAGACAACCTTCAAACCAGAGGTAACTAACAATACTATTTAAAGAGAAGTGACCAACATAGATTTTGACAATTTGCAATTTGCTTTTCAAAAAACTATAATTCTATTTTTGTTAAAAAATTTTTATGGTAGCGATATGCTTTGAACAAATCATATAAATAATGCTCCCAAAATTGCGAACTGGTGTAACGTGATTTGTGGGGACACGCATTATTACAGTCACTTGCAATATATTTTGACCCAAATCTTTGGAGGTTCGTTCCGAAGTTCGCAAGTTCATTGGCGAAATTCGTATTCGTTTTGAAAAATACATTTGATTGGTTGGTTGGTAGCTAGCTGCCATTGAAATGCGTAGTTGAAACGAACTTCTGAAGATTTGGGTGAAAAATATGTTGCAAATTGCTGTAATTTCGTTACTTATCTTATTGCAAAAAAAACTCCAGGTTTTTTTGAGGCATTTAAATATCAAAAGCTATCAATTTATCACTAAATAAACATCAGCAACAATAATAACAAGAAGAGGAACATCGAAAATAACAGATGCTTCCCCAAAGACTACCAGCAACATCGACAACAGCAGCAACATCAATAGTAGCAACGACGGTGACGTTAATGACGACAATTAAAGACATTGTCTCAATAAAAACATTATTAAGACAGTATATTTTATTTAGAATTCCGTAAAAAATAATGTGCATTGTAAAATAACTCACGAGATTTTCTTTCATCAATATTTTTAGATCAGGCCAACAGCGGCATCGTAAGCGCTACGGATGTGATGCCTGCAGGCTGTGGAGACAACCTCCAAACCAGAGGTAACTAACAATACTATTTAAAAAGAAGTGACCAACATAGATTTTGACAATTTGCATTTTGCTTTTCAAAAAACTATAATTCTATTTTTGTTAAAAAATTTTTATGGTAGCGATATGCTTTGAACAAATCATATAAATAATGCTCCCAAAATTGCGAACTGGTGTAACGTGATTTGTGGGGACACGCATTAATACAGTCATTTGCAATATATTTTGACCCAAATCTTTGGCGGTTCGTTCAGAAGTTCGCACGTTCATTGGCGAAATTCGTATTCGTTTTGAAAAATACATTTGATTGGTTGGTTGCTAGCTAGCTGCCATTGAAATGCGTAGTTGAAACGAACTTCTGAAGATTTGGGAGAAAAATATGTTGCAAATTGCTGTAATTTCGTTACTTCTATTATTACAACAAAAAACTTCAGGTTTTTTGAGGCATTTAAATATCAAAAGCTATCAATTTATAACTAAATAAACAACAACAACAACAACAACAACAACAACAACAACAACGACAAAAACAATAAGAACAGAAACATGAAAAATAACAGATGCTTCTACAAAGATCACCAACAACATCAACAATAGTAGCAACGACGGTGAAGTTAATGACGACAATTAAAGAAATTGTATCATTAAAAAGATTAAGACAGTATAGTTTATTTAGAATTCCGTAAAAATTAATGTGCATTGTAAAATAACTGACGAGATATTCTTTCATCTATATTTTTAGATCAGGCCGACAGTGGCATCGTTAGTGAAACGGATGTGATGCCAGGTTGCGGAGACAACCTCCAATTCGAAGGTAACTAACAATACTATAAAATAAAAGTGATAAATATAGATTTTGACAATTTGCATTTTGCTTTTCAAAAAACTGTAATTCTATTTTTGTTTAACAAAATTTTATTGTAGCAATATGCTTTGAACAAATCATATAAATAATGCTCCCAAATTGGGAACTGGTGTAACGTGACATGTGGGGACACGCATTATTACACTCATTTGCAACACACTTTTGACCCAAATCTTTGGAGGTTCGTTCCGAAGTTCGCAAGTTCATTGACGAAAGTCGCAGTTCGTTTAGAAAAAAACACATTTGACTGGTTGGTTGGTTTGTAGCTGCCATTCAAATGCCTAGTTCGGAACGAACTTCCGAAGATTTGGCTGAAAATATGTTGCAAGTTGTTGTAATTTCGTCACTTCTATTATTACAACAAAAAAACTCCGTTTTTTAAGGCCTTTAAATATAAAAAGCTATCAATATATCACTAAATAAACAACCGAACAACCATAATAACAGAAACATCAAAAATAACAAATGCTTCCCCAAAGACCAGAACAAGGAAAACAACACCACCACCAGCAACATCAACAACAGCAGCAACAGCGATAGTAGAAACGATGGTGATGTTAATGACGACAATGAAAGAAATTGTCTCAATAAAAAGATTAAGACAGTATATTTTATTTAGAATTCCGTAAAAATTAATGTGCATTGTAAAATAACTGACGAGATTTATCTTTCACCTACATTTTTAGATCAGGCCGACAGCGCGATAGTTAGTGCAACGGATGTCATGCCTGCAGGCTGTGGAGACAACCTTCAAACCAGAGGTAACTAACAATACTATTTAAAGAGAAGTGACCAACATAGATTTTGACAATTTGCAATTTGCTTTTCAAAAAACTATAATTCTATTTTTGTTAAAAAATTTTTATGGTAGCGATATGCTTTGAACAAATCATATAAATAATGCTCCCAAAATTGCGAACTGGTGTAACGTGATTTCTGGGGACACGCATTATTACAGTCACTTGCAATATATTTTGACCCAAATCTTTGGAGGTTCGTTCCGAAGTTCGCAAGTTCATTGGCGAAATTCGTATTCGTTTTGAAAAATACATTTGATTGGTTGGTTGGTAGCTAGCTGCCATTGAAATGCGTAGTTGAAACGAAATTCTGAAGATTTGGGTGAAAAATATGTTGCAAATTGCTGTAATTTCGTTACTTATCTTATTGCAAAAAAAACTCCAGGTTTTTTTG
Source organism: Corallium rubrum (assembly GCA_964035015.1). Taxonomy (NCBI): domain Eukaryota; kingdom Metazoa; phylum Cnidaria; class Anthozoa; order Scleralcyonacea; family Coralliidae; genus Corallium; species Corallium rubrum. The sequence goes on along the minus strand of CAXIUP010000185.1, from coordinate 375,796 downwards.
AGGCATTTAAATATCAAAAGCTATCAATTTATCACTAAATAAACATCAGCAACAATAATAATAACGAGAAGAGGAACATCGAAAATAACAGATGCTTCCCCAAAGACTACCAGCAACATCGACAACAGCAGCAACATCAATAGTAGCAACGACGGTGACGTTAATGACGACAATTAAAGACATTGTCTCAATAAAAACATTATTAAGACAGTATATTTTATTTAGAATTCCGTAAAAAATAATGTGCATTGTAAAATAACTCACGAGATTTTCTTTCATCAATATTTTTAGATCAGGCCAACAGCGGCATCGTAAGCGCTACGGATGTGATGCCTGCAGGCTGTGGAGACAACCTCCAAACCAGAGGTAACTAACAATACTATTTAAAAAGAAGTGACCAACATAGATTTTGACAATTTGCATTTTGCTTTTCAAAAAACTATAATTCTATTTTTGTTAAAAAATTTTTATGGTAGCGATATGCTTTGAACAAATCATATAAATAATGCTCCCAAAATTGCGAACTGGTGTAACGTGATTTGTGGGGACACGCATTAATACAGTCATTTGCAATATATTTTGACCCAAATCTTTGGCGGTTCGTTCAGAAGTTCGCACGTTCATTGGCGAAATTCGTATTCGTTTTGAAAAATACATTTGATTGATTGGTTGGTTGCTAGCTAGCTGCCATTGAAATGCGTAGTTGAAACGAACTTCTGAAGATTTGGGAGAAAAATATGTTGCAAATTGCTGTAATTTCGTTACTTCTATTATTACAACAAAAAACTCCAGGTTTTTTGAGGCATTTAAATATCAAAAGCTATCAATTTATAACTAAATAAACAACAACAACAACAACAACAACAACAACAACAACAACAACAACAACAACAACGACAAAAACAATAAGAACAGAAACATGAAAAATAACAGATGCTTCTACAAAGATCACCAACAACATCAACAATAGTAGCAACGACGGTGAAGTTAATGACGACAATTAAAGAAATTGTATCATTAAAAAGATTAAGACAGTATAGTTTATTTAGAATTCCGTAAAAATTAATGTGCATTGTAAAATAACTGACGAGATATTCTTTCATCTATATTTTTAGATCAGGCCGACAGTGGCATCGTTAGTGAAACGGATGTGATGCCAGGTTGCGGAGACAACCTTCAATTCGAAGGTAACTAACAATACTATAAAATAAAAGTGATAAATATAGATTTTGACAATTTGCATTTTGCTTTTCAAAAAACTGTAATTCTATTTTTGTTTAACAAAATTTTATTGTAGCAATATGCTTTGAACAAATCATATAAATAATGCTCCCAAATTGGGAACTGGTGTAACGTGACATGTGGGGACACGCATTATTACACTCATTTGCAACACACTTTTGACCCAAATCTTTGGAGGTTCGTTCCGAAGTTCGCAAGTTCATTGACGAAAGTCGCAGTTCGTTTAGAAAAAAACACATTTGACTGGTTGGTTGGTTTGTAGCTGCCATTCAAATGCCTAGTTCGGAACGAACTTCCGAAGATTTGGCTGAAAATATGTTGCAAGTTGTTGTAATTTCGTCACTTCTATTATTACAACAAAAAAACTCCGTTTTTTAAGGCCTTTAAATATAAAAAGCTATCAATATATCACTAAATAAACAACCGAACAACCATAATAACAGAAACATCAAAAATAACAAATGCTTCCCCAAAGACCAGAACAAGGAAAACAACACCACCACCAGCAACATCAACAACAGCAGCAACAGCGATAGTAGAAACGATGGTGATGTTAATGACGACAATGAAAGAAATTGTATCAATAAAAAGATTAAGACAGTATATTTTATTTAGAATTCCGTAAAAATTAATGTGCATTGTAAAATAACTGACGAGATTTATCTTTCACCTACATTTTTAGATCAGGCCGACAGCGCGATAGTTAGTGCAACGGATGTCATGCCTGCAGGCTGTGGAGACAACCTTCAAACCAGAGGTAACTAACAATACTATTTAAAGAAAAGTGACCAACATAGATTTTGACAATTTGCAATTAGCTTTTCAAAAAACTATAATTCTATTTTTGTTAAAAAACTTTTATGGTAGCGATATGCTTTGAACAAATCATATAAATAATGCTCGCAAAATTGCGAACTGGTGTAACGTGATTTCTGGGGACACGCATTATTACAGTCACTTGCAATATATTTTGACCCAAATCTTTGGAGGTTCGTTCCGAAGTTCGCAAGTTCATTGGCGAAATTCGTATTCGTTTTGAAAAATACATTTGATTGGTTGGTTGGTAGCTAGCTGCCATTGAAATGCGTAGTTGAAACGAACTTCTGAAGATTTGGGTGGAAAATATGTTGCAAATTGCTGTAATTTCGTTACTTATCTTATTGCAAAAAAAACTCCAGGTTTTTTTGAGGCATTTAAATATCAAAAGCTATCAATTTATCACTAAATAAACATCAGCAACAATAATAATAACGAGAAGAGGAACATCGAAAATAACAGATGCTTCCCCAAAGACTACCAGCAACATCGACAACAGCAGCAACATCAATAGTAGCAACGACGGTGACGTTAATGACGACAATTAAAGACATTGTCTCAATAAAAACATTATTAAGACAGTATATTTTATTTAGAATTCCGTAAAAAATAATGCGCATTGTAAAATAACTCACGAGATTTTCTTTCATCAATATTTTTAGATCAGGCCAACAGCGGCATCGTAAGCGCTACGGATGTGATGCCTGCAGGCTGTGGAGACAACCTCCAAACCAGAGGTAACTAACAATACTATTTAAAGAGAAGTGACCAACATAGATTTTGACAATTTGCATTTTGCTTTTCAAAAAACTATAATTCTATTTTTGTTAAAAAATTTTTATGGTAGCGATATGCTTTGAACAAATCATATAAATAATGCTCCCAAAATTGCGAACTGGTGTAACGTGATTTGTGGGGACACGCATTATTACAGTCATTTGCAATATATTTTGACCCAAATCTTTGGCGGTTCGTTCAGAAGTTCGCACGTTCATTGGCGAAATTCGTATTCGTTTTGAAAAATACATTTGATTGGTTGGTTGCTAGCTAGCTGCCATTGAAATGCGTAGTTGAAACGAACTTCTGAAGATTTGGAAGAAAAATATGTTGCAAATTGCTGTAATTTCGTTACTTCTATTATTACAACAAAAAACTCCAGGTTTTTTGAGGCATTTAAATATCAAAAGCTATCAATTTATAACTAAATAAACAACAACAACAACAACAACAACAACAACAACAACAACAACAACAACAACAACAACAACAACGACAAAAACAATAAGAACAGAAACATGAAAAATAACAGATGCTTCTACAAAGATCACCAACAACATCAACAATAGTAGCAACGACGGTGAAGTTAATGACGACAATTAAAGAAATTGTATCATTAAAAAGATTAAGACAGTATAGTTTATTTAGAATTCCGTAAAAATTAATGTGCATTGTAAAATAACTGACGAGATATTCTTTCATCTATATTTTTAGATCAGGCCGACAGTGGCATCGTTAGTGAAACGGATGTGATGCCAGGTTGCGGAGACAACCTCCAATTCGAAGGTAACTAACAATACTATAAAATAAAAGTGATAAATATAGATTTTGACAATTTGCATTTTGCTTTTCAAAAAACTGTAATTCTATTTTTGTTTAACAAAATTTTATTGTAGCAATATGCTTTGAACAAATCATATAAATAATGCTCCCAAATTGGGAACTGGTGTAACGTGACATGTGGGGACACGCATTATTACACTCATTTGCAACACACTTTTGACCCAAATCTTTGGAGGTTCGTTCCGAAGTTCGCAAGTTCATTGACGAAAGTCGCAGTTCGTTTAGAAAAAAACACATTTGACTGGTTGGTTGGTTTGTAGCTGCCATTCAAATGCCTAGTTCGGAACGAACTTCCGAAGATTTGGCTGAAAATATGTTGCAAGTTGTTGTAATTTCGTCACTTCTATTATTACAACAAAAAAACTCCGTTTTTTAAGGCCTTTAAATATAAAAAGCTATCAATATATCACTAAATAAACAACCGAACAACCATAATAACAGAAACATCAAAAATAACAAATGCTTCCCCAAAGACCAGAACAAGGAAAACAACACCACCACCAGCAACATCAACAACAGCAGCAACAGCGATAGTAGAAACGATGGTGATGTTAATGACGACAATGAAAGAAATTGTATCAATAAAAAGATTAAGACAGTATATTTTATTTAGAATTCCGTAAAAATTAATGTGCATTGTAAAATAACTGACGAGATTTATCTTTCACCTACATTTTTAGATCAGGCCGACAGCGCGATAGTTAGTGCAACGGATGTCATGCCTGCAGGCTGTGGAGACAACCTTCAAACCAGAGGTAACTAACAATACTATTTAAAGAAAAGTGACCAACATAGATTTTGACAATTTGCAATTAGCTTTTCAAAAAACTATAATTCTATTTTTGTTAAAAAACTTTTATGGTAGCGATATGCTTTGAACAAATCATATAAATAATGCTCGCAAAATTGCGAACTGGTGTAACGTGATTTCTGGGGACACGCATTATTACAGTCACTTGCAATATATTTTGACCCAAATCTTTGGAGGTTCGTTCCGAAGTTCGCAAGTTCATTGGCGAAATTCGTATTCGTTTTGAAAAATACATTTGATTGGTTGGTTGGTAGCTAGCTGCCATTGAAATGCGTAGTTGAAACGAACTTCTGAAGATTTGGGTGGAAAATATGTTGCAAATTGCTGTAATTTCGTTACTTATCTTATTGCAAAAAAAACTCCAGGTTTTTTTGAGGCATTTAAATATCAAAAGCTATCAATTTATCACTAAATAAACATCAGCAACAATAATAATAACGAGAAGAGGAACATCGAAAATAACAGATGCTTCCCCAAAGACTACCAGCAACATCGACAACAGCAGCAACATCAATAGTAGCAACGACGGTGACGTTAATGACGACAATTAAAGACATTGTCTCAATAAAAACATTATTAAGACAGTATATTTTATTTAGAATTCCGTAAAAAATAATGCGCATTGTAAAATAACTCACGAGATTTTCTTTCATCAATATTTTTAGATCAGGCCAACAGCGGCATCGTAAGCGCTACGGATGTGATGCCTGCAGGCTGTGGAGACAACCTCCAAACCAGAGGTAACTAACAATACTATTTAAAGAGAAGTGACCAACATAGATTTTGACAATTTGCATTTTGCTTTTCAAAAAACTATAATTCTATTTTTGTTAAAAAATTTTTATGGTAGCGATATGCTTTGAACAAATCATATAAATAATGCTCCCAAAATTGCGAACTGGTGTAACGTGATTTGTGGGGACACGCATTATTACAGTCATTTGCAATATATTTTGACCCAAATCTTTGGCGGTTCGTTCAGAAGTTCGCACGTTCATTGGCGAAATTCGTATTCGTTTTGAAAAATACATTTGATTGGTTGGTTGCTAGCTAGCTGCCATTGAAATGCGTAGTTGAAACGAACTTCTGAAGATTTGGGAGAAAAATATGTTGCAAATTGCTGTAATTTCGTTACTTCTATTATTACAACAAAAAACTCCAGGTTTTTTGAGGCATTTAAATATCAAAAGCTATCAATTTATAACTAAATAAACAACAACAACAACAACAACAACAACAACAACAACAACAACAACAACAACGACAAAAACAATAAGAACAGAAACATGAAAAATAACAGATGCTTCTACAAAGATCACCAACAACATCAACAATAGTAGCAACGACGGTGAAGTTAATGACGACAATTAAAGAAATTGTATCATTAAAAAGATTAAGACAGTATAGTTTATTTAGAATTCCGTAAAAATTAATGTGCATTGTAAAATAACTGACGAGATATTCTTTCATCTATATTTTTAGATCAGGCCGACAGTGGCATCGTTAGTGAAACGGATGTGATGCCAGGTTGCGGAGACAACCTCCAATTCGAAGGTAACTAACAATACTATAAAATAAAAGTGATAAATATAGATTTTGACAATTTGCATTTTGCTTTTCAAAAAACTGTAATTCTATTTTTGTTTAACAAAATTTTATTGTAGCAATATGCTTTGAACAAATCATATAAATAATGCTCCCAAATTGGGAACTGGTGTAACGTGACATGTGGGGACACGCATTATTACACTCATTTGCAATACACTTTTGACCCAAATCTTTGGAGGTTCGTTCCGAAGTTCGCAAGTTCATTGACGAAAGTCGCAGTTCGTTTAGAAAAAAACACATTTGACTGGTTGGTTGGTTTGTAGCTGCCATTCAAATGCCTAGTTCGGAACGAACTTCCGAAGATTTGGCTGAAAATATGTTGCAAGTTGTTGTAATTTCGTCACTTCTATTATTACAACAAAAAAACTCCGTTTTTTAAGGCCTTTAAATATAAAAAGCTATCAATATATCACTAAATAAACAACCGAACAACCATAATAACAGAAACATCAAAAATAACAAATGCTTCCCCAAAGACCAGAACAAGGAAAACAACAACACCACCAGCAACATCAACAACAGCAGCAACAGCGATAGTAGAAACGATGGTGATGTTAATGACGACAATGAAAGAAATTGTCTCAATAAAAAGATTAAGACAGTATATTTTATTTAGAATTCCGTAAAAATTAATGTGCATTGTAAAATAACTGACGAGATTTATCTTTCACCTACATTTTTAGATCAGGCCGACAGCGCGATAGTTAGTGCAACGGATGTCATGCCTGCAGGCTGTGGAGACAACCTTCAAACCAGAGGTAACTAACAATACTATTTAAAGAAAAGTGACCAACATAGATTTTGACAATTTGCAATTAGCTTTTCAAAAAACTATAATTCTATTTTTGTTAAAAAATTTTTATGGTAGCGATATGCTTTGAACAAATCATATAAATAATGCTCCCAAAATTGCGAACTGGTGTAACGTGATTTCTGGGGACACGCATTATTACAGTCACTTGCAATATATTTTGACCCAAATCTTTGGAGGTTCGTTCCGAAGTTCGCAAGTTCATTGGCGAAATTCGTATTCGTTTTGAAAAATACATTTGATTGGTTGGTTGGTAGCTAGCTGCCATTGAAATGCGTAGTTGAAACGAACTTCTGAAGATTTGGGTGAAAAATATGTTGCAAATTGCTGTAATTTCGTTACTTATCTTATTGCAAAAAAAACTCCAGGTTTTTTTGAGGCATTTAAATATCAAAAGCTATCAATTTATCACTAAATAAACATCAGCAACAATAATAACAAGAAGAGGAACATCGAAAATAACAGATGCTTCCCCAAAGACTACCAGCAACATCGACAACAGCAGCAACATCAATAGTAGCAACGACGGTGACGTTAATGACGACAATTAAAGACATTGTCTCAATAAAAACATTATTAAGACAGTATATTTTATTTAGAATTCCGTAAAAAATAATGTGCATTGTAAAATAACTCACGAGATTTTCTTTCATCAATATTTTTAGATCAGGCCAACAGCGGCATCGTAAGCGCTACGGATGTGATGCCTGCAGGCTGTGGAGACAACCTCCAAACCAGAGGTAACTAACAATACTATTTAAAAAGAAGTGACCAACATAGATTTTGACAATTTGCATTTTGCTTTTCAAAAAACTATAATTCTATTTTTGTTAAAAAATTTTTATGGTAGCGATATGCTTTGAACAAATCATATAAATAATGCTCCCAAAATTGCGAACTGGTGTAACGTGATTTGTGGGGACACGCATTAATACAGTCATTTGCAATATATTTTGACCCAAATCTTTGGCGGTTCGTTCAGAAGTTCGCACGTTCATTGGCGAAATTCGTATTCGTTTTGAAAAATACATTTGATTGATTGGTTGGTTGCTAGCTAGCTGCCATTGAAATGCGTAGTTGAAACGAACTTCTGAAGATTTGGGAGAAAAATATGTTGCAAATTGCTGTAATTTCGTTACTTCTATTATTACAACAAAAAACTCCAGGTTTTTTGAGGCATTTAAATATCAAAAGCTATCAATTTATAACTAAATAAACAACAACAACAACAACAACAACAACAACAACAACAACAACAACAACAACAACGACAAAAACAATAAGAACAGAAACATGAAAAATAACAGATGCTTCTACAAAGATCACCAACAACATCAACAATAGTAGCAACGACGGTGAAGTTAATGACGACAATTAAAGAAATTGTATCATTAAAAAGATTAAGACAGTATAGTTTATTTAGAATTCCGTAAAAATTAATGTGCATTGTAAAATAACTGACGAGATATTCTTTCATCTATATTTTTAGATCAGGCCGACAGTGGCATCGTTAGTGAAACGGATGTGATGCCAGGTTGCGGAGACAACCTCCAATTCGAAGGTAACTAACAATACTATAAAATAAAAGTGATAAATATAGATTTTGACAATTTGCATTTTGCTTTTCAAAAAACTGTAATTCTATTTTTGTTTAACAAAATTTTATTGTAGCAATATGCTTTGAACAAATCATATAAATAATGCTCCCAAATTGGGAACTGGTGTAACGTGACATGTGGGGACACGCATTATTACACTCATTTGCAACACACTTTTGACCCAAATCTTTGGAGGTTCGTTCCGAAGTTCGCAAGTTCATTGACGAAAGTCGCAGTTCGTTTAGAAAAAAACACATTTGACTGGTTGGTTGGTTTGTAGCTGCCATTCAAATGCCTAGTTCGGAACGAACTTCCGAAGATTTGGCTGAAAATATGTTGCAAGTTGTTGTAATTTCGTCACTTCTATTATTACAACAAAAAAACTCCGTTTTTTAAGGCCTTTAAATATAAAAAGCTATCAATATATCACTAAATAAACAACCGAACAACCATAATAACAGAAACATCAAAAATAACAAATGCTTCCCCAAAGACCAGAACAAGGAAAACAACACCACCACCAGCAACATCAACAACAGCAGCAACAGCGATAGTAGAAACGATGGTGATGTTAATGACGACAATGAAAGAAATTGTATCAATAAAAAGATTAAGACAGTATATTTTATTTAGAATTCCGTAAAAATTAATGTGCATTGTAAAATAACTGACGAGATTTATCTTTCACCTACATTTTTAGATCAGGCCGACAGCGCGATAGTTAGTGCAACGGATGTCATGCCTGCAGGCTGTGGAGACAACCTTCAAACCAGAGGTAACTAACAATACTATTTAAAGAAAAGTGACCAACATAGATTTTGACAATTTGCAATTAGCTTTTCAAAAAACTATAATTCTATTTTTGTTAAAAAATTTTTATGGTAGCGATATGCTTTGAACAAATCATATAAATAATGCTCCCAAAATTGCGAACTGGTGTAACGTGATTTCTGGGGACACGCATTATTACAGTCACTTGCAATATATTTTGACCCAAATCTTTGGAGGTTCGTTCCGAAGTTCGCAAGTTCATTGGCGAAATTCGTATTCGTTTTGAAAAATACATTTGATTGGTTGGTTGGTAGCTAGCTGCCATTGAAATGCGTAGTTGAAACGAACTTCTGAAGATTTGGGTGAAAAATATGTTGCAAATTGCTGTAATTTCGTTACTTATCTTATTGCAAAAAAAACTCCAGGTTTTTTTGAGGCATTTAAATATCAAAAGCTATCAATTTATCACTAAATAAACATCAGCAACAATAATAATAACGAGAAGAGGAACATCGAAAATAACAGATGCTTCCCCAAAGACTACCAGCAACATCGACAACAGCAGCAACATCAATAGTAGCAACGACGGTGACGTTAATGACGACAATTAAAGACATTGTCTCAATAAAAACATTATTAAGACAGTATATTTTATTTAGAATTCCGTAAAAAATAATGCGCATTGTAAAATAACTCACGAGATTTTCTTTCATCAATATTTTTAGATCAGGCCAACAGCGGCATCGTAAGCGCTACGGATGTGATGCCTGCAGGCTGTGGAGACAACCTCCAAACCAGAGGTAACTAACAATACTATTTAAAGAGAAGTGACCAACATAGATTTTGACAATTTGCATTTTGCTTTTCAAAAAACTATAATTCTATTTTTGTTAAAAAAATTTTATGGTAGCGATATGCTTTGAACAAATCATATAAATAATGCTCCCAAAATTGCGAATTGGTGTAACGTGATTTGTGGGGACACGCATTATTACAGTCATTTGCAATATATTTTGACCCAAATCTTTGGCGGTTCGTTCAGAAGTTCGCACGTTCATTGGCGAAATTCGTATTCGTTTTGAAAAATACATTTGATTGGTTGGTTGCTAGCTAGCTGCCATTGAAATGCGTAGTTGAAACGAACTTCTGAAGATTTGGGAGAAAAATATGTTGCAAATTGCTGTAATTTCGTTACTTCTATTATTACAACAAAAAACACCAGGTTTTTTGAGGCATTTAAATATCAAAAGCTATCAATTTATAACTAAATAAACAACAACAACAACAACAACAACAACAACAACGACAAAAACAATAAGAACAGAAACATGAAAAATAACAGATGCTTCTACAAAGATCACCAACAACATCAACAATAGTAGCAACGACGGTGAAGTTAATGACGACAATTAAAGAAATTGTATCATTAAAAAGATTAAGACAGTATAGTTTATTTAGAATTCCGTAAAAATTAATGTGCATTGTAAAATAACTGACGAGATATTCTTTCATCTATATTTTTAGATCAGGCCGACAGTGGCATCGTTAGTGAAACGGATGTGATGCCAGGTTGCGGAGACAACCTCCAATTCGAAGGTAACTAACAATACTATAAAATAAAAGTGATAAATATAGATTTTGACAATTTGCATTTTGCTTTTCAAAAAACTGTAATTCTATTTTTGTTTAACAAAATTTTATTGTAGCAATATGCTTTGAACAAATCATATAAATAATGCTCCCAAATTGGGAACTGGTGTAACGTGACATGTGGGGACACGCATTATTACACTCATTTGCAACACACTTTTGACCCAAATCTTTCGAGGTTCGTTCCGAAGTTCGCAAGTTCATTGACGAAAGTCGCAGTTCGTTTAGAAAAAAACACATTTGACTGGTTGGTTGGTTTGTAGCTGCCATTCAAATGCCTAGTTCGGAACGAACTTCCGAAGATTTGGCTGAAAATATGTTGCAAGTTGTTGTAATTTCGTCACTTCTATTATTACAACAAAAAAACTCCGTTTTTTAAGGCCTTTAAATATAAAAAGCTATCAATATATCACTAAATAAACAACCGAACAACCATAATAACAGAAACATCAAAAATAACAAATGCTTCCCCAAAGACCAGAACAAGGAAAACAACACCACCACCAGCAACATCAACAACAGCAGCAACAGCGATAGTAGAAACGATGGTGATGTTAATGACGACAATGAAAGAAATTGTCTCAATAAAAAGATTAAGACAGTATATTTTATTTAGAATTCCGTAAAAATTAATGTGCATTGTAAAATAACTGACGAGATTTATCTTTCACCTACATTTTTAGATCAGGCCGACAGCGCGATAGTTAGTGCAACGGATGTCATGCCTGCAGGCTGTGGAGACAACCTTCAAACCAGAGGTAACTAACAATACTATTTAAAGAGAAGTGACCAACATAGATTTTGACAATTTGCAATTTGCTTTTCAAAAAACTATAATTCTATTTTTGTTAAAAAATTTTTATGGTAGCGATATGCTTTGAACAAATCATATAAATAATGCTCCCAAAATTGCGAACTGGTGTAACGTGATTTGTGGGGACACGCATTATTACAGTCACTTGCAATATATTTTGACCCAAATCTTTGGAGGTTCGTTCCGAAGTTCGCAAGTTCATTGGCGAAATTCGTATTCGTTTTGAAAAATACATTTGATTGGTTGGTTGGTAGCTAGCTGCCATTGAAATGCGTAGTTGAAACGAACTTCTGAAGATTTGGGTGAAAAATATGTTGCAAATTGCTGTAATTTCGTTACTTATCTTATTGCAAAAAAAACTCCAGGTTTTTTTGAGGCATTTAAATATCAAAAGCTATCAATTTATCACTAAATAAACATCAGCAACAATAATAACAAGAAGAGGAACATCGAAAATAACAGATGCTTCCCCAAAGACTACCAGCAACATCGACAACAGCAGCAACATCAATAGTAGCAACGACGGTGACGTTAATGACGACAATTAAAGAAATTGTATCATTAAAAAGATTAAGACAGTATAGTTTATTTAGAATTCCGTAAAAATTAATGTGCATTGTAAAATAACTGACGAGATATTCTTTCATCTATATTTTTAGATCAGGCCGACAGTGGCATCGTTAGTGAAACGGATGTGATGCCAGGTTGCGGAGACAACCTCCAATTCGAAGGTAACTAACAATACTATAAAATAAAAGTGATAAATATAGATTTTGACAATTTGCATTTTGCTTTTCAAAAAACTGTAATTCTATTTTTGTTTAACAAAATTTTATTGTAGCAATATGCTTTGAACAAATCATATAAATAATGCTCCCAAATTGGGAACTGGTGTAACGTGACATGTGGGGACACGCATTATTACACTCATTTGCAACACACTTTTGACCCAAATCTTTGGAGGTTCGTTCCGAAGTTCGCAAGTTCATTGACGAAAGTCGCAGTTCGTTTAGAAAAAAACACATTTGACTGGTTGGTTGGTTTGTAGCTGCCATTCAAATGCCTAGTTCGGAACGAACTTCCGAAGATTTGGCTGAAAATATGTTGCAAGTTGTTGTAATTTCGTCACTTCTATTATTACAACAAAAAAACTCCGTTTTTTAAGGCCTTTAAATATAAAAAGCTATCAATATATCACTAAATAAACAACCGAACAACCATAATAACAGAAACATCAAAAATAACAAATGCTTCCCCAAAGACCAGAACAAGGAAAACAACACCACCACCAGCAACATCAACAACAGCAGCAACAGCGATAGTAGAAACGATGGTGATGTTAATGACGACAATGAAAGAAATTGTCTCAATAAAAAGATTAAGACAGTATATTTTATTTAGAATTCCGTAAAAATTAATGTGCATTGTAAAATAACTGACGAGATTTATCTTTCACCTACATTTTTAGATCAGGCCGACAGCGCGATAGTTAGTGCAACGGATGTCATGCCTGCAGGCTGTGGAGACAACCTTCAAACCAGAGGTAACTAACAATACTATTTAAAGAAAAGTGACCAACATAGATTTTGACAATTTGCAATTAGCTTTTCAAAAAACTATAATTCTATTTTTGTTAAAAAATTTTTATGGTAGCGATATGCTTTGAACAAATCATATAAATAATGCTCCCAAAATTGCGAACTGGTGTAACGTGATTTCTGGGGACACGCATTATTACAGTCACTTGCAATATATTTTGACCCAAATCTTTGAAGGTTCGTTCAGAAGTTCGCAAGTTCATTGGCGAAATTCGTATTCGTTTTGAAAAATACATTTGATTGATTGGTTGGTAGCTAGCTGCCATTGAAATGCGAACTTCTGAAGATTTGGGTGGAAAATATGTTGCAAATTGCTGTAATTTCGTTACTTCTCTTATTACAAAAAAACTCCAGGATTTTTTTGAGGCATTTAAATATCAAAAGCTATCAATTTATCACTAAATAAACATCAGCAACAATAATAACAAGAAGAGGAACATCGAAAATAACAGATGCTTCCCCAAAGACTACCAGCAACATCGACAACAGCAGCAACATCAATAGTAGCAACGACGGTGACGTTAATGACGACAATTAAAGACATTGTCTCAATAAAAACATTAAGACAGTATATTTTATTTAGAATTCCTTAAAAAATAATGTGCATTGTAAAATAACTCACGAGATTTTCTTTCATCAATATTTTTAGATCAGGCCAACAGCGGCATCGTAAGCGCTACGGATGTGATGCCTGCAGGCTGTGGAGACAACCTCCAAACCAGAGGTAACTAACAATACTATTTAAAGAGAAGTGACCAACATAGATTTTGACAATTTGCATTTTGCTTTTCAAAAAACTATAATTCTATTTTTGTTAAAAAATTTTTATGGTAGCGATATGCTTTGAACAAATCATATAAATAATGCTCCCAAAATTGCGAACTGGTGTAACGTGATTTGTTGGGACACGCATTATTACAGTCATTTGCAACATATTTTGACCCAAATCTTTGGAGGTTCGTTCAGAAGTTCGCACGTTCATTGGCGAAATTCGTATTCGTTTTGAAAAATACATTTGATTGGTTGGTTGCTAGCTAGCTGCCATTGAAATGCGTAGTTGAAACGAACTTCTGACGATTTGGGTGAAAAATAGGTTGCAAATTGCTGTAATTTCGTTACTTCTATTATTACAACAAAAAACTCCAGGGTTTTTTTAGGCATTTAAATATCAAAAGCTATGTATCATTAAAAAGATTAAGACAGTATAGTTTATTTAGAATTCCGAAAAAATTAATGTGCATTGTAAAATAACTGACGAGATATTCTTTCATCTATATTTTTAGATCAGGCCGACAGTGGCATCGTTAGTGAAACGGATGTGATGCCAGGTTGCGGAGACAACCTCCAATTCGAAGGTAACTAACAATACTATAAAATAAAAGTGATAAATATAGATTTTGACAATTTGCATTTTGCTTTTCAAAAAACTGTAATTCTATTTTTGTTTAACAAAATTTTATTGTAGCAATATGCTTTGAACAAATCATATAAATAATGCTCCCAAACTGGGAACTGGTGTAACGTGACATGTGGGGACACGCATTATTACACTCATTTGCAACACACTTTTGACCCAAATCGTTGGAGGTTCGTTCCGAAGTTCGCAAGTTCATTGACGAAAGTCGCAGTTCGTTTAGAAAAAACACATTTGACTGGTTGGTTGGTTTGTAGCTGCCATTCAAATGCGTAGTTCGGAACGAACTTCCGAAGATTTGGGTGAAAATATGTTGCAAGTTGTTGTAATTTCGTCACTTCTATTATTACAACAAAAAAACTCCGTTTTTTAAGGCCTTTAAATATCAAAAGCTATCAATATATCACTAAATAAACAACCGAACAACCATAATAACAGAAACATCAAAAATAACAAATGCTTCCCCAAAGACCAGAACAAGGAAAACAACAACACCACCAGCAACATCAACAGCAGCAGCAACAGCGATAGTAGAAACGATGGTGATGTTAATGACGACAATGAAAGACATTGTCTCAATAAAAAAATTAAGACAGTATATTTTATTTAGAATTCCGTAAAAATTAATGTGCATTGTAAAATAACTGACGAGATTTATCTTTCACCTATATTTTTAGATCAGGCCGACAGCGCGATAGTTAGTGAAACGGATGTCATGCCTGCATGGTGTGGAGACAACCTTCAAAGCAGAGGTAACTAACAATGCTATTTAAAGAAAAGTGTTCAAAATAGATTTTGACAATTTGCATTTTGCTTTTCAAAAAACTATAATTCTATTTTTGTTTAAAAAATTCTATGGTAGCAATACGCTTTGAACAAATCATATAAATAATGCTCCCAAAATTGCGAACTGGTGTAACGTGACTTGTTGGGACACGCATTATTACAGTCATTTGCAACATATTCTTGATCCAAATCTTTCGAGGTTCGTTCAGAAGTTCGCACGTTCATTGGCGAAATTCGTAGTTCGTTTTGAAAAACACATTTAATTGGTTGGTTGGTTTCTAGCTGCCATTCAAATGAGTAGTTCGAAACGAACTTTTGAAGATTTGGGTGGAAAATATGTTGCAAATTGCTGTAATTTCGTTACTTCTCTTATTACAAAAAAAACTCCAGGTTTTTCTGAGGCATTTAAATATCAAAAGCTATCAATTTATCACGAAATAAACATCAGCAACAATAATAACAAGAGGAACATCGAAAATAACACATGCTTCCCCAAAGACTACCAGCAACATCGACAACAGCAGCAACATCAATAGTAGCAACGACGGTGACGTTAATGACGACAATTAAAGACATTGTTTCAATAAAAACATTAAGACAGTATATTTTATTTAGAATTCCGTAAAAAATAATGTGCATTGTAAAATAACTGACGAGATTTATCTTTCACCTATATTTTTAGATCAGGCCGACAGCGCGATAGTTAGTGAAACGGATGTCATGCCTGCATGGTGTGGAGACAACCTTCAAACCAGAGGTAACTAACAATGCTATTTAAAGAAAAGTGATCAACATAGATTTTGACAATTTGCATTTTGCTTTTCAAAAAACTACAATTCTGTTTTTCCTAAATAGCACATGGCGTGCCCTATTCGGAGAACATTCTTGATTTTGTTTTCTAATTAATAAAATTAACGTGATACGCCATTGTATTCTTACGTGATTTAATTGACAAGTTGCTTAGTTTATACATGACGTGAGCCAACAACTTGTTGTCATTGCTCTGATGAAGGCCTGAGTCAACAGACCGAAAGCTTAGCAAAGATCTATTTTACGTGGTGTTTCCACAAAACTTATTTATATTACTTTATCGCCATGAAAACGTTCAAAGAATTAATTCTATTTTTGTTTAAAAAATTTTATGGAGCAATATGCTTTGAACAAATCATATAAATAATGCTACCAAAATTGCGAACTGGTGTAACGTGACTTGTTGGGACACGCATTATTACAGTCATTTGCAACATACTCTTGATCCAAATCTTTGGAGGTTCGTTCCGAAGTTCGCAAGTTCATTGGCGAAATTCGTAGTTCGTTTTGAAAAACACATTTGATTGGTTGGTTGGTTCCTAGCTGCCATTCAATTGGGTAGTTCGAAACGAACTTTTGAAGATTTGGGTGAAAAATATGTTGCAAATTGCTGTAATTTCGTTACTTCTATTATTACAAAAAAGAACTCCATGTTTTTTTGAGGCATTTAAATATCAAAAGCAATCAATTTATCACTAAATAAACATCCACAAGAATAATAACAAGAAGAGAAACATGAAAAATAACAGATGCTTCCCCAAAGACCACCAGCAAAATCGACAACAGCAGCAACATCAATAGTAGCAACGACGGTGACGTTAATGACGACAATTAAAGAAATTCTCTCAATAAAAACATTAAGACAGCATATTTTATTTAGAATTCCGTAAAAAATAATGTGCATTGTAAAATAACTGACGAGATTTTCTTTCATCTATATTTTTAGATCAGGCCAACAGCGGCATCGTTAGCGCAATGGATGTGATGCCTGCAGGCTGTGGAGACAACCTCCAAACCAGAGGTAACCAACAATACTATTTAAAGAGAAGTGACCAACATAGATTTTGACAATTTGCATTTTGCTTTTCAAAAACCCATAATTCTATTTTTGTTAAAAAAATTTTATGGTAGCGATATGCTTTGAACAAATCATATAAACAATGCTCCCAAAATCGCGAGCTGATGTAACGTGATTTGTGGGGACACGCATTATTACAGTCATTTGGAATATACTTTTGACCCAAATCTTTGGAGGTTTTTTCAGAAGTTCGCACGTTCATTGTCGAAATTCCTAGTTCATTTTGAAAAACATATTTGATTGGTTGGTTGGTAGGTAGCTGCCTTTGAAATGCGTAGTTGAAACGAACTTCTGAAGATTTGGGTGAAAAATATGTTGCAAATTGTTGTAATTTCGTACTTCTATTATTACAAAAAAAAACTGCATGTTTTTTTAGGCATTTAAATATCAAAAGCTATCAATTTATCACTAAATACACAACAACAAAAACAACAATAATAACAGAAACATGAAAAATAACAGATGCTTCTACAAAGACCACCAACAACATCAACAACAGCAATAGTAGCAACGACGGTGAAGTTAATGACGACAATTAAATAAATTGTATCAATAAAAAGATTAAGACAGTATATTTTATTTAGAATTCCGTAAAAATTAATGTGCATTGTAAAATAACTGACGAGATTTTCTTTCATCTATATTTCTAGATCAGGCCGACAGCGGCATCGTTAGTGCAACGGATGTGATGCCTGCAGGCTGTGGAGACAACCTCCAAACCAGAGGTAACTAACAATGCTATTTAAAGAAAAGTGATCAAAATAGATTTTGACAATTTGTATTTTGCTTTTCCAAAAACTATAATTCTTTTTGTGCTTAAAAATTTTTTATGTTAGTGAAAAAATCATAAATAATGCTCCCAAAATTGCGAACTGGTGCATGTAACATGACATTTGGGGACACGCATTATTACAGTCATTTGCAACATACTTTTGACCCAAATCTTTGGAGGTTCGTTCCGAAGTGCGAAAGTTCATTGGCGAAATTAGTAGTTCGTTTTAAAAAAACACATTTGATTGGTTGGTTGGTTCCTAGCTACCATTCAAATGCGTAGTTTAGAACGAACTTCCGAAGATGTGGGTGAAAAATATGTTGCAAATTGCTGTAATTTCTTTACTTCTATTATTACAACAAAATACTCCATTTTTTAAGGCATTTAAATAGTAAAAGCTATCAATTTATCACTAAATAAAAAACAACAACAATAATAACAGCAACATCAAAAACAAAAGATACTGCCCCAAAGACATGAACAAGGAAAACAACACCACAAGCAACATCAACAATAGCAGCAAGAGCAATAGTAGCAACGACGACGGTGGCGTTTATGACGACAATTAAAGAAATTTTATCAATAAAAAGATTAAGGCAGTATACTTTATTTAGAATTCCTTAAAAATTAATCTTCATTCAGAAGTAACTCACCAGATTTTCTTTCATCTATATTTTTAGATCAGGCCGACAGCGACATCGTTAGTGCAACGCGTTTGATGCCTGCAGGCTGTGGAGACAACCTCCAAACCAGAGGTAACTAAAAATACTATTTAAAGAAAAGTGGTCAATGTAGATTTTGACAATTTGCATTTTGCTTTTCAAAAAACTTTAATTCTATTTTTGTTTAAAAAAATTCATGGTAGCAATATGCTTTGAACAAGTCATATAAATAATGCTCGCAAAATTGCGAACTGGTGTAACGTGGCATGTGGGGACACGCATTATTACAGTCATTTGCAACATACTTTTGACCCAAATCTTTCGAGGTTCGTTCCGAAGTTCGCAAGTTCATTGGCGAAATTCGTAGTTCGTTTTGAAAAACACATTTGATTGGTTGGTTTGTTCCTAGCTGCCATTCAAATGCATAGTTCGCAACGAACTTCCGAAGATTTGGTTGAAAATATGTTGCAAATTGCTGTAATTTCGTTACATCTATTATTACAACAAAAAACTCCGTTTTTAAGGCGTTTAAATATCAAAAGCTATCAATATATCACTAAATAAACAACAACAACAACAACAATAATAATAACAGAAACATCAAAAACAACAGATTCTTCCCCAAAACCACCAGCAACATCAACAACAGCAGCAACAAGAACAGTAGCAACGACGGTGACGTTAATGACGACAATTAAAGAAATTGTATCAATAAAAAAATTAAGACAGTATATTTTATTTAGAATTCCGTAAAAATTAATGTGCATTGTAAAATAAAATACGAGATTTTCTTTCACCTATATTTTTAGATCAGGCCGACAGCGGCATCGTTAGTGCAACGGATGTGATGCCTGCACTCTGTGGAGACAACCTCCAAGCCAGAGGTAACTAACAATGCTATTTAAAGAAAAGTGGTCAATATAGATTTTGACGATTTGCATTTTGCTTTTCAAAAAACTATAATTCTGTTTTTGTTTAAAACATTTTATGGTAGCAATATGCTTTGAACAACTCATATAAATAATGCTCCCAAAATTGCGAACTGGTGTAACGTGACTTGTGGGGACACGCATTATTACAGTCATTTGCAACATACTCTTGATCCAAATCTTTGGAGGTTCATTCCGAAGTTCGCAAGTTCATTGGCGAAATTCGTAGTTGGTTTTGAAAAACACATTTAATTGGTTGGTTGGTTCCTAGCGGCCATTCAAATGGGTAGTTCAAAACGAACTTTTGAAGATTTGGGTGAAAATATGTTGCAAATTGCTGTAATTTCGTTACTTCTATTATTACAACAAAAAAACTCCATGTCTTAAGGCATTTAATGTCAAGAGCTATCCATTTATCACTAAATAAACAACTACAACAACAATAATAATAGTAATAACAGCAACATAAAAAGCAACAGATGCTGCGCCAAAGACCAGAGCAAGGAAAACAACACCACCAGCAGCAACATCAACAACAGCAGCAACAGCAATAGCAGCAAGGACGATGCGGTGACGTTAATGACGACAATTAAAGAAATTGTATCAATAAAAAGATTAAGACAGTATTTTTTATTTAGAATTCCGTAAAAAATAATGTGCATTGTAAAATAACTCACGAGATTTTCTTTCATCTATATTTTTGGATCAGGCCGACAGCGGCATCGTTAGTGCAACGGATGTGATGCCTGGCTGTGGTGACAATCTCCAAACTAAAAGTAACTAAAAATTCTATAAAAAGAAAAGCGATAAATATAGATTTCGAAAATTTACAGTTTGGTTTTTGAAAAATTATAATTCTATTTTAGTTTAACTAAATTCCATTGTAACAAAATGCTTTGAACAAATCATATAAATAACGCTCCCAAAATTGCGAACTGGTGTAACATGACTTGTGGGGACAAGTATTAGGAATCTCGTTACGCCTATTATGACAACGAAAAACACTATGTTTTAAATAAAAAAATTAAGTCAGTATGCTTTATTTAGAATTCCTTAAAAATTAATCTGCATTGTAAAATAACTGACGAGATTTTCTTTCGTCTATATTTTTAGACGAGGCAGAAAACAGCGACTTTAGCCAAGCTGGCGCGTTAACTGGCCACGGAAGCAATCTTCAAATCAGAGGTAACAGAATATTAGAAGAAAAGCCTTGAATGTAGATTTTAGGTGTAGATGTCAATTCATCTCTCTTAATTCCTTACTTGCCGCAAAAAAATTAAAGATAGATATTCTTTAGGAACTCTTGACATTCTGGGGGTAGTTGCGTGTAATGATGCTCGACATTCTCGGCGTAAACGTGTTTAGTAAAGAGTCATGTTTTAAGCTAAAATTAATAATTACCAAAATATTTCTTATTTCCAGCAGCTAGTAAAAGAAAGTTGTCTACATCTTCCTCAGATTTTTCTGACGATGAACTGATCATGAGGGTTGTTAAGAAAGGTAAGGTTTTGTTCAAAAAGCACCTATAGCTATCCTAGATTTTTGTATATAAATAATATATATATATATATATATATATATATATATATATATATATATATATATATGTAATGTTTACAACACGAGCGGCCGTGTTGTATTGAATATACAATCACGAGCCGAAGGCGAGTGATTGTGTATTCAATACAACAAGGACGCGAGTGTTGTAAACAACTTGTGAAATGAATGAATAGTAAAAATCCCTTAAAAAGCAAGCACTAGTGGTTGTATCAGAAGAGTATACATCCACTAGTGGTTGTAACTAATTAGCATCATTGGTTTTAGTTTGTATGGGGTTTACAGGGGTATACATGTGACGTAATTTCTGAAATTGGATTGGCTGCAAAACTCATGAATTAGTAATGAATTTCACAAATATATATATATATATATATATATATATATATATATATATATATATATATATATATATATATATATATATATATATATATATATATATATATATATATATGTATATATAGAACAAAGTGTAAATTTAGTGTTCACTTGGTCAAGATAGAGCTCAACACGACAGTTAATGTTGTGGAGCAATTATATTTGGTTTAAAAAGGATAAAAATACAGTTTTTAAAAAAAACTTCGGTTACTCGAGTTTCACGCTCAAAGCGATCATCAGACTAAAGGTTTTTAAAAATATGTACATGCCTATAAGCATTTAAAATCTAAATATATTTACATAAAAATTTGTTTTGGTGTCTACATTTAGACACGAGTTCAGATCTTTTGTTCAATAAAAATCGTTTGTCAGCATAAAGAATGCACAGTTTTTCTGCTAAACACAAGCTGCATGTTTCGCTGCCACTTTGGCATGCGTTTGCACACCTCAAGATTGACCAATTAATCTCATACTCCTGCTGCTTTTCCTTCAATTCCCAAACGTATTTTGAAAGAGACAGTTTTCTGTGCTTGAAAGAGGCCTTGTGGTTGCTGTAGCGGGTTTTAAATTCGTTCCCTGTCATGCCGATATATGTTTTCTTGTCTGTTTGGTTGGGCTTTGTAGTGACTGTTGCTTGGTACACCAGGTTTCGTGTTAGGCACGCGCCGTTGAGCGGGCATTCTTCCTTTCGCATACAGTTGCAGTTTTTTCTCGCTGCCGGTGGTGCGTTGGCGGGTCGTAGTATTTTGTTGTTGTGGCGTTTTATGATGCTGGCCATGTTGCCCATGCAGCTGTAGCTGACCTTGGTAACATATATATTATAGGAAGAGAGTGCTTGATATTGATTTGATGGAGCAAGTTATACACTTATGAACTTAAAATGTTCTTCAGTAACTCTTGACATTCCGAGGTGTAATTATGTAAAAGTGTTTATTAAAAGGTCATGTTTTAAGCTAAAAGTGATGATTACCAATTACTAAAATGTTTCTTATTTTTAGCAGCCGGTAAAAGGTTTGCGGTGTATACATCTTCCTCAGATTCGTCTGACGATGAACAACACAATCACGTTGTTAAGAAAGGTAAAGCTTTTGTTCAAAAAGCACCACTGGCTATACCCCAGAATCTTTTACTTCTAGCGAACACGTAAACGACGGCATAAACTAAAATAATTGTCTAAAAGATGTCATAAGATTTTTCAAACTTGCACATTCGGGCCATTTATACGGGGAAAAATAGATCGCGACTCAATTAGGACGCGTCTTGTTTAAGTCGCGACTTATTTTCTCCAGTATCAATGGACCTATTGTATACCAATGCATGTATAACGAGGCAGAAGTTTATCATTTATCATAGATTTGCAAGCAGATGCACAAAATATATACATATATTCAAAAATTATTAGAATGTCAAAAGTTAACACCCTCTTTATTATTTCTTGATCAGTACTAATTGAGAAACGATTAGTCTTATTAATTATTAGTACAAGTATAGAAAACTGCAGTTTTTTAAAAATCAAGCGTGTTTAACGAAATTAATGATGTCTTGATGAACAGTGTTAATTGTTCAAAACAAATGTCATTTCCTAATATTTCTTTTATAAAAATTTAACCTCTATATAAACATATATGATATGTGAAAAGTTAGAAATATTAACTACGTAATAACCGAGAGTGAGATCTTTAACTGGCTGAGTGATAGCGAGGTTAATACGTTCAAGACCGAGGTGTGATATATTTTACCCTAAAGACCGAACGGTCGAGGTTATTATGTAGTTTATTATATAGAACTTTTTATTGCAAAATCAATCTTGTATTTCTTTGTTTTCGTTTCCTTTAACTTTGTCAAAACACAGGACTAGCGTTATTTTCTGTTGTTTCTTTCTCGTTTGGATACTAAAATT
This sequence comes from Corallium rubrum, assembly GCA_964035015.1. Taxonomy (NCBI): domain Eukaryota; kingdom Metazoa; phylum Cnidaria; class Anthozoa; order Scleralcyonacea; family Coralliidae; genus Corallium; species Corallium rubrum. The sequence continues at coordinate 352,168 of CAXIUP010000185.1, read as the reverse complement.
TACTTTTATAATGTTCATTGTCATTTGTTTCATTTATTTTTGTCATTTTGCAGCAATAAATTTCTTATTAGCATTTTTTGTTTGTTTCCAATCAGTGGTTAAATGTTTCGATCAGCATAGAGAGGATTTAATTTGTACAGATCAATATGCCCAGTCGACTATATAACTATTTCTATTTAATACAAAACGTAACCCCGACACAAATACACTACCATAGTCCAGAAAAGTGGTAAAATAGCAACAAAATACAGACAAAATACAAAAACAAAAAAATAGGCGAGAACATTTCCAAAATTTACTTATTTTTAACAGGTAAAAAGAACACAAAGAAACAAGTAGAAGATGCATCTGAATCTGATAGTGAACAGTGGGATTTTAATAAAGGTAAAACATCGTTTAGTTCAGTAATTAATTACAAGTAGACATGTTATAGCGCGAGACATTCTTGATTGTCAAAGGCGCCGGAGGCAAAGCGCGAAAGTTTAGAATCTAAGTTTTTTTAATATTCCTTATTAGTTTAACAAAATGTTATACCATTATAGTCATAGTATATGTTATACATATACTATGAGCTACATATGCAATAAGGTAAAGTAGTGTCTGACTGACTAACGATTACTGTCATTCAACTTTAAAAATCAAACTGAATTACGAGAACATGCAGGGCACGACCCCGTCGAACATTCGATAAAAACTACACCATTCGGATAATATTCAATAGCTGCATGGCATGTTTTGAGCTCCACAAAAGGATTTGACATTGGCAAAAAGATGAGTCTAGGTTTCGCGATTGTTGTTTTTTTGTGTCGCGACATTTCCCCAACAGGCTTTGCGAAACTGAGGCATGTGACTATTTCTATGCAAGTGACCAGTGCATGTCCCTTCTTCCTCTGAAGTGTTTTTGCCAACTGCTTGCTTGGAGGTGTTTGAAGTTAGATATGTGAACGGGTTGGTTTGCAATCTGTTGCAAGCCATTGCTAAAGCAAAGGCGAAGCTGGTTTAAAATAAAGAACTTGCAAAATCGAGCATGGAACATCAACAGTGTCTCGTTGCCGTTCAAAACGATTTCGAAATCGGGGTTGTTGTGTCATTGAGTCACAGTGAAACGTTTACTTAAGAGCTCCAAATATACGAACTATGGATAAACACAAAGAGTGTTTGTTCATGAGGACAGAAATGTGGACGACTGGACGAGTTGCAAAATGCTGTGTTTACATCAATGCATTTTATTACAGTCAAAATACAATAACCTTCCCACTTCCGCGGTTAGTTGTGTTTAATGCTGTATTTCTGTAGCCGCTACACGAGTCTCCTCCGCAGGCGTCTCTCTCCTCTTCGCGTGGTGTGCAAAAGCGCGGGGACTGGGAGCAACTGACGGGAAGGGTAGCTGAGAGATTCCTGCCGAAACCCGAGCGCTGTGGACACATCGCGTCACCCCGGATACTCACGGTAGCATTTTACACTTGGCGTCTTGGCGTCGGCTGATAGATCATGTAGAATTGCAAGATACAATGTTATTAATACCTAATAATTCGACCTTGATAAGTCCAGGTTGCATTCTTTGCTCTACTTCAAACTCGGGGCTGCTTCGATTTGAATTTATTTCACAAATGCCAACTGCCCAAACACACTGAAACTCGTCCAAACGTCCTTAGCCTGCAAAAGCAGACGTTATTTTCCACCCTGCGGGGGAGAACTAACGTCTGCTGACCTGAGCGCCTAATTGACCTTTTCGACACTAGTGTGATAAAAAATGTAAACAAATACCGAAAGTTCGTACATGGTCGGGAGTTCGAACAACAGCAGTTCTTCAACATGTCTGGCTGTCCGCTACTAAAATATGCGCTCCGAGTACTTTCAAGAATGACTCCGTCTCGCGTTATCCAGAGTGTATAGTGAAATAGAGTTTTGGCTCTAGTGTCAAAAAGGTCAATGAGTTCTGGCTATTGTGTCTAGTCAGTTAATCAAAATTTACTTTCCAAATCCTGGTAAGTGACGTAATTGTGGACATCATGCCAATTAGAGATTCCATACAGAGTTCGAAGGAGCGATGATTCCGGCGAAGAAAGTTTACGAGATGTTGTGTCTGAAGTCTATCGAAGTTTCGATATAACGGAGAGAAAGAATAATGTTTTCATTTATATGGTGAGTGGTTGCGGTGAATATCTATATAATCTGCCAGACTCTCCCTGTCGTATTATACTATATAGTATGAGGCGCTTTAACTTTCTTCACAAATCTAGCGAACTTTCCGGTAAACTATAAACTAAAGAATGTGTGTCTCCATTACTTCCCTCTCTTGCACAAATATAATCCTTCATCCGATTGACCGAGTGAATCGAATAGTTTGTCGTCTGTCGTAGAACTGATTTTGATCAACATACGTCACTAGAGAACGACAGGGGGGTCTGGCAGATTATAGATATTCACCACAACTATACTTAGCATATTGATAAAACAAACATTATTCTTTCTCTCCGTAATTTTCTTTATTGCTTTTTTTTTCTCTTTATCTTGAGACTTCGAAAGACTTTAGACACAACATATCTCGTAAACTTTCTTCGCCGGAATCGCCCCCTTTCGAACTCTGTAATGAATTTCTAATTAGCATGATGTCCACAATTACGTCACTTACTGGGATTTGGAGAGTGAATTTTGATTGGCTGACGAGACACAATAGCCAGAACTCAATTAGGCGCTCGGATCAGCAGACGTTAGTTTCTCCAAGCAGGGTGGAAAATAACGTCTGCTATAGCATGTTAAAACTTCCTTGACACTGATTAAACCCACAGCACGAAACTGATCTAAGTCAAATATTTCGGATCCTAGTTGGAGCAAGAGGAGATGCTTCTAAACAAAGTTCTGAAACTAAGCACGACTGATCGAAACTCATCGAAAACCGAAAGCGTGTTAGCAAGTGTCATCAAGCGAGAACTTTACTCCCGTCGCGAAAGCGCTTTCGCTTGTTTTCTCCCTCCCCTAGAAAGTAATATATGAATCCACTGATTGTTTAGCGTGCGGTTGTTCTATGCCGAGTTTTGGCAGGCATCTCCCGCCTTCCTTCTCCCAAAGTGTTCTCGCTTACAAAGATATCAGAGATGCCTGCGGAGAAGGCTACCGCTACACAAGTGAGAGAAAAGGTATTTTCCGGAAAATCGTGCGTGAAGAAGTATACCTTAGTTTTTCATTGAATTTAATCATAATCGAATAGATAATAAGATATTTCATCCAAACTGATGCCAGCAAACGAATATAAGTCAAGAATAAGAGACTTCGTGTCGGTAAATTTTACCGCGCCTCTATAGCGTCTACAGAAATACAGTATTCCACAAGAAACTACAAAAGCGGAAGTTGGAGGGTCTTCGTATTTTGACTGTAAAATACATGTTGAAGGAGGTTAACGCAAACCTGAAAAAACGTATATACTGTGTCAACAATCGAAATAATACAGTTAGGTTGGTATACTGCCGAAACAGAGAACGTATAAGGTCTAACGTTTCGAGCGAAGGCCCTTTGTCAGAGAGAAACGTAACGAAGGGCCTTCGCTAGATTAGACCTTATACGTTCTCTGTTTAATCGGCACTCCGCAGTATACCAACCTAACTGTATTATTTCGATTGTTATTTCAACACTGCCCACGTAGCACACTATTTTATTATACTGTGTCAATACTGTTTACTGTGTTTACGGCATAGTGTATAACAACTTCCTGTTTATAGTCCAAAAACTACAAAATGCGAGTATTAAATAACACTAAACAATGCAGAAATATAGGAACATATTGAACTGTTTGTATGTCTAGATTTCATGTAAGTGTTGTATTACATGTGACAGCTAGTGATTTGGAAACGTGTGTTTCAAAACATGTTTAAATATTTCCTGTTTTCCTGATATAAACAAATTCTATATGGAAATGATCGCTTGAATGTATCGACTCCAGTACTGTAGGTTTTGTTTAATGAAAGTATTTAAATCGCCGTTGTTATTCGGAATTCGGCGAACGCTTTATGCAGTGTACTTCATATAAGACCTATATAGAATAACTCGTTCGATTATGCATTACCGTAATTTTAAATTCTCGCTCCCGCTGAAAATTTTGAATTTTAGAGTCTCTGGAATAGCATTTCCTGCATTTTGAGGGGGGTTTGAAAGAGTTTTGAAGGATATAAAATACCAAACAAAATATTCAAATATACTCATTTTATATAGGAATACACCATAACATGCAAGGCATACATCATGAGGATATGTCGTCATACATGGACAAATCAACTCACATTGTGTGTACCATTAATTAGGTGACTACTTCATATCAGGCTGTCAGCTGCGTGAAGCGTACTAAAATATTATTTAATCGTAATATACTATTAGCTGTACCATACTGGATTAAAACGTAAAACGACTATAAATCCAAAATCGGGTTTTTAAATAGGAATTGCACTACATATCAAATATAATATTATACAACGGGAAAGGGGCGCGGTAACTGCATCCTAAGGGGGGCGCATGTGCCACTGGCACAATGACACATAGGGCCAGTCCGACTCTGCCGAGTGTACGCCTAAGCAAGCGTCTTGTTCCTTTAAAAAACAATTTTGCATACACATCAAGTGATCATAGATTTGGTTAAGTACACGCAGCGCAAAAATTCTGACTCGTTAAGACACTGTTACACGTAGAATTATTATATTTACTTGCGTCATGAAAAATATTATATGTGTTGCACATGCGCCATTGCACACGTCACCTTTTTTCCTCACAATTTGCGCGTGGCGCAAAAAATGTTGCGAGTCGCAAATAATCAAGAATGGTGAGCAATAGAAAAGCACTCGCATGCATTTCTCCTAATTCTTTATATTAGAATTGAAACACAAACAACCGAAACAAGAGAAGTCGAAGGAAGCTTGGGTGACTCGTTTTATTATTCCCACATTCATCCCGTCTTATTTCAGCGGCTGACATCTTTCAGTTGCATGATCCGTGATCCATGACAAATTGCATGATCCATGTAACACGTAATTTTACCAGAATTTGTGCTAAACTTTTCATGCAATTTGAAAATCTTAAAAATCAGTTGCGTGAAGGGATTCTGATTCTTTTTTACGCGCTAAAAATTGCGACGAAAGTTGCACAAAAACAGGGTTTTAAACGGTCAGTGCAATTTGCACTGAATGACACCAGATTTCGGCCAAGTGTACCCGAGCTTGCAACCTCCATCCATGTTGCCAGTGACATCAAATTACCTTGTCGAAAATAAAAATTCGCCACCCCCATGCACCACCCCATAATTAATGTTAATTATCACATACGCCTACTCCTGCTTGCATTTCACTTTTCCAACCAACAATGTACGGGGGAGTGGGGGTGACGGTGTTTTAAGACAGTGTTCTTTCGAGTTAATACTATTACCGACATTTTTTTGCAGTGTCCGAATAAATTTTGGCCAGAATTGCTAGCCAAAAATTTAATTCTTTAGTAATTTAGTAAATTAGTCCAAAAGATTCTATGAACTTTTCGAAACTATGAAGTGGAGTTTAGTTTGTGAAACTTTTGCAGCTGAATAAGGTTTTATTTTTGGTTAAAACTCCCAAAAGTTCAAACAATTTTACCTGTGGCAATTCAAAACCATCATTCTTTCTGCTTTAGAAGATACCTGTAGCAAGACGTGCACACCAATTAGCTCAAAGAAGAAAATACAACAAGGTAAAGAACAGAAAACTAAATCTAAACGGTACTATAATTACAATCGCTATTACAATAATTATCATGTTCATCTTACAATCGGAGCATTGACATGCAGAGTTACTTCTTTCAAGTTACTTGGTGTATGGCATCAAGATAATTTAAAATGGATCGACATTTAAAAGAAATTACGAAAAAGCTAGCAGAAGACTTTACAGAGAAGGAACAGTATAGACCTTTTAATACGTATATGTATCCGCAATCTTCCCTCTTTGACGGCAATTCCTTTTCAATTATCTTAGCTCTTGTATATTTTCAATAGAATTCAAAAGACTAAAAATGGCGGAACTAAACGTTTTCTATACTCTTTAAAAGGTCTATAACGTTACGGGAATTTAATCGCATTAAGGACGACAATATTCACCCGTGTAACATTTTTATTCCAAATCCGAATGAGCATCAACGTAATTTAAAGTGCCTATGAAACGAAATTAATTTTGTCTTATTTGAAAGAAAAAATAAAATGATAAAATAACATATTTTTCAGTTTTTCGTTTCCTTGCTTCGTTCTTGAAATATTACAGTTTGTTTGATATGTAAATTAAACATTTTGACGTCGTACGTGCATAATGACTCATCGAAGAATGTCAAATATTTCTTCTTTTAGCAACTTAAAGTAATTCGAACGAAGCATGTAGGAGGGTTACCTCCTAGGAGGATTACCCTCCTTTCATGTAAACAGGGCCTAAAATATCTCAAGAACGAAGCAAGGAAACAAAAAACTGCAAAATATGTTATTCTATAATTTTAAGAGTTCTTACAAAAAAGACAAACTTAATTTTCGTTTCATAGGCACTTTAAGGTCTAAGAACTTTTACCCTTTACAACGAGTTATATATTCATTTTGCATCTTACTGCCCCTTTAAAATAATTAAGATCTCAATAAAACAATGCCTCGTGCTTTAAATCAATTCCTCAGAAATTTTTAGTCTAAGAACTATAAAAAAGAAAGCTTTCCAAAACTAAGAAGTGTAGTCTGTGAAAAACGTTTGCAACTGAAAAAAGTTTTATTTTTGGTTAAAACCTAAAAGGCTTCCACAATAATTTTAGCTGCTGTAATTCAAAACCATCATTCATTTTTTTAGAAGATACCTGTAGTCCGCCCAAACTAATAAGCTCAAAGAAGACCATATATCAAGGTAAACACAAAAGGAAACTAAGTCTAAAGTAATGTACTGCTACTAGTACAACAGTATTTACTATATGTGTTTTATCATCTAGTCGTCCGTTTAACCCTTTATACCCCAAGAGGTCTCCAATTGACGAGTAAAATCGTCTGGCGTTAGCCAGAGTAAAATACTAAAGGCACTCTTGGATTGAGTAAACCGAGATACAGTACTGTGCAGAAATAACCTAACAAAATCCGCGCCCGATTTGCGATCATGTTTGCGGATCGCATACGGGCGATTCGCGGCTGCGGTTGCGTACACTTGGCGGTTGCGGCTGCGGGCGTTTGGCGGTTCGGCTGCGAGCGTCCTTGCGGTCAGCCAAACACTGCGGCAAGGAAGACGCCGGCGTCGTAACACAATCGGCGCTGATCGTGAGCATTCGTTTCTCGAACTTTAATATAAGCGTCATCTGAGATTCTGAGATCAAGGTTAGGCCGCGTTCAAACGTAGAGCGTGTTGTAATCAATTGATATGGGAAAACTTTCAGAATTTGCAACGAATTGTTACGCTCAAGTCGTCCGACGTTTCTATTATCAATATATGAAGAGAATTTTAGAAGAAGGAGTAAAAACTTCGAGATCAGCAATAAGTTTGTTTCTCTCTCGATATCGAAGAACTGGAAGACTTGCCGACGCTCAACGCAGTGGGAGAAGATCTCTTTTAGGATCAATGATGAAATGAACAAGAACGACGAATTGATCGGCCGAATTAAACTTGGAATATTTATTTTTCAAGGTGGTTTGAGAATAAAACGTCTTAATGGATTCCGGCGTGAACATAAAATATTACTGTCAACTTGTGAATGATTGATAATTGACTCGGGCAAATAGCCAATGAAAATTGCAATGTCGTTCGTGAATATTGCTATATTGCGGGCAAGAGAACATCTGGTTGACTGTAAAAATCACGTGTAGTTCATATTTAAAATTTATAAAATAATACGGATTCCAAAAAATAATAGTTTCAAAGCAAATATGTCGGAAATGGGAAAGTATTAATCATCGAGTTTCAGAGTTTATATGTAAAGTTCGAATATAATGTAACTGGTAATATAAACGTGTTTATTACAAATCATACATAGAATCGTAAACTTGGCAAAGAAAAGTTATTTATACGTCTCTAGATTAATTTTCTCGAATTGAGTTTGTAGCGACTCAACAAACAGAGTTTAGGAATTTGGTCCCGACATTAACAGTTACGCCGAAAAAGTATTTTTTTAAACACAAAGTGCAACGTGGGGTCCTAAACCGCTAGGAAGTCTTTATACAAATGAGCGCCTTGGGAATCAGCATGCATCACAGACGCTCGTCCAAATTGCATAAATTGTTAGAAATTAATAGTTTCACCGTAACCACTGAAATTTTCAAACAAACGTAGTAGAATCATGTTTTAAAACCCGCTATACCCCAAGAGGTCTCCAATTGACACTTATAAGTGAGAATCAAGTTACTAGTGCATATTCTTTTGCATTTACATACGATTAATACTCATAATGTTAGCATCGCTTCATTAAATGTGTCTGGTTTACTATCAGAGAGGTAAAGATTGGTTCAGTATCCTCACCAGTATAGGCGTATAGTCTGTAGGTGTATATTTATATAACGATGGTTCATGGTCGCTGTTTAGTTTTAATGATTAGGTTGGGATTAATCTAGTATTACTTTTCAAATCAGTTTCTGTAGATAGTGCAAAACGAAAAGGACCAACAAATGTCCGTGTCTACAATAAGAAAAATGCATGCCTCTACTGTGGACATTTGGAAAACAAAATTGCCCGGCACTACTATAGGAAGCATGCAGCAGAAAAAGAAGTGGCGGCCGCCCTGTTACTAAAAAAAGGATCAGAAGAGAGAAAGAAAGTTCTCGATAAATTGAGACTTAAAGGGAACTATCACCACAACATGAATGTTTTAGAAACAGGGGAAGGGGATCTTATCGTTGTGCGACGACCAAATGCAGCATCAGGACAAACTTGCAAGGCAGTTGACTTTCTGGCATGCCAACACTGTCTTGGCTTTATTCGGAAGAAAGAATTGTGGAAGCATGTGTGTCCATTCAAGCCAGATGATATGCCAACAAACAAACATCAAAGTGTCCAAGCCATGTCCAAAGTGATGATGATTTCAGCATTGTCAGGTGACACTAATAGCCTGCTCAATCAAGTTATGGCAACGATGAGAACGGATGAGCCAGCACTTGTTGCAAGAAATGATTGGTTGATAAAGAAAGTGGGCATGCTATTAGTTGAAAAGCACGGAACTAAAAATAACCAGGATACTTCGCAAAAAATGAGAGAGCTTTCTCGGCTGTTGATACAGCTTAGAAAAACTGATACCAACCAGAATGCGGAACTTTCTGACTACATAAGACCAGAGAAATTTGACGTTGTGGTCGAAGCTGTGAAAGTGCTTTGTAAATTTGAAATAAATGATGGGCAACAAAATGTAAAAACACCATCACTCTCATTAAAACTTGGCCACTCATTAAAGAAATGTACAAACATCATGAAGGGGAAAGCACTGAAGGAAAAAGACAAAGATCGAGAAGTTGACGCTGATAACTTTGCAAAGCTGCTTGACATGGAGTGGAGCCATCGCATTTCCCACCACTCCCTTACCACCCTCAGCTCACGAAAATTCAATAAGGTGGACATGTTGCCGCTCACCGAAGATTTGACCAAACTTCGTCAATTTATAAAAAGAAAGATTAGCGAGTCCACAGAGGAAATTATGAAGCATCCATTACTAGATGATTGGAAGTTACTGGCCCAGTTGACACTAACAAAATTAGTAATGTTCAACAAACGAAGAGGAGGAGAAGCATCAAAGCTTGAAGTGAAATCTTATCAAGGGCGGCCAGATTGGAGCAAAGTTAACAGCGATGAAATTGTGAAATCTCTGAACAAGTTTGAGAAAAAGCTTTCAGAACGGTAAGTTGTTATAAAATTAAGGTTATTAATAAGTAATACCAATTAAAATTAATTTCTTCTAATACCGTCTAAACTGACGTCAAAGCAGCTCGTATTAGTTCTAATACGACCTGGTTTGACATCAATGAAGCTAGTATTGCTAGAAATGAATTTTAATGAGGAAAATTTGAAGTATTAAAACGTTCCCTCATTATTCAAACCATCTAACGCTAGGTGAACACGAGGAAAATTTGGCAGAAATTTCGGCAAACAAATTAATAAAAAGTGGTGTATTATGAAAGCTCTTGCTGACGCCTCGGTCATTTAGTAAAATTTTACAAAATGACCCTCTTTGAGCAAGAGATACACCTCAGACTTTCCATCAGGTATTTAATTAGTCACCGAAGTCGAGGTGATAATTGTTATTTTATTAATATTTACCAAGCCGACTGAGGTGACTAATTGTTTTAGTAAAATTTCAGACTTGAGGGGAGATCCAAGAAATTTGAAAATGAGTCTTTAACGGTGGTAGTTTTATCATGTACACAATGCTTATTGCTCAACTGCTCGAAGTCAGTTTCTCACTTTCTTCACGCCTTGATAGTTGACAGCTAGCACACATACGATCAAAACTAACTTCAAAATACAAATAATTCAATGACTAAACACTTTCTCACCTTTAAATAGTTTTGTTTTAAATATCTCTAGTGTATACAGTGTTTTTCTATTGAGTTCTTTGACGATATATCCATTTCTTATAGACTTTAAAAATGCAGTCGCCATTTTGAGAACAATATTGCATCATTAATTATTAACCATCCGTCAAAATGTTGATTGCGGGACCAGTCCTCGGAAAACTCCTTTTGAAGCTGACTCGTACTCAGTCGTCTCTGGAGATTTGAGGTTTGCGGTGCCTGATGTTCGCGTTGCGTCTGCAAATCCCCCCTATTAATTTAGGCGGGCAAGATCTTAGACGATACAAAGACGCCTGGGTACGAGTCAGCTTTTGAAGTACAATTTATTCACCTTTCAGCTCGTCCAATCAGAACACGGGAAATTCAATATCACCTCTGTTCTTTCTATGGGCAGAAAGAACATAAACAAAACACCATTCCATGTAAATTTTGTAAAGTTCTGAGCTAAACTTTTTGAAATATTAAGCTTTCGATTAAACAAGTTTTCCACAACAACGCTCACTCCTTTGCTCGGCTTCGGCTGGCGTTATTAACTTATTAGTGATCAATGCTCTAATCTCATTGGCTCGTACACAATGGGAATGTTTTGTTTTTGTTTGGTTTTTTTTGTTTGTTTTTTGTGTGGTTTTTTTGTGTGTGTAATTGTCTTGTTAAACTATATACGTCCCCTTAGTAGTCAATGTCAATGTCATTATGTAGTAATTTTAGTTTACGTAAGCCCCCACGATGAGATTTTTTAGCTCTTGGGGCAAAGGTAAAGATTCAAATATTGTTTATATATAAAAAAATGGGAATGGAATGTAGTGCCGCAGTAAGCAGCCGTTAGTTTGGGAGGGATCATAGGACCGACGGAAATAACGGCTGCGAAGGGGACTAGATATCAGTATACGAAGGCGGAAACGACTGACAAAGTTTACAAAGGAATGTGCAATGATTAAGTCAACGAAAGTGGGTGGGGCAACACCGCTGCCAAACGTTTGCGCATGCGTGAGTGCGCTAGAATAAATATCAAGAGAAGCCGTGGCGACAACAACCAGACAGCGAAGACTAAGTAAGACTCGACTATTTATTTGTGTTTTGAAAAAAGGATAAAGAAAATTACGAAGGGGTAATTTCAGAATATGTTACAATATTGACAAAGAAGCCATGCATGCACAAATTACCTACCTTATCTTTTCGGTAGTATGCTTATATTTTTAACTTTTGTGTCGGACTCTCGGACCAATCCAAATATTTTAGTGTTTTCCCGCTCTTTTTCTGAGGACGAGCGCGGATGTTGCGCATGCGCCAAACGTTTGACAGCAGTGTTGGGTGGGGCAGTGATAAGAAAATTCGGTCCCATTCCGCAGATCCGTGGGTTCCATAATATATATTTCGATTGCTATTTCAACACTGCCCACGTAGCACACTATTTTTTATTATATATCTACATCTATCTATCTATCTATATATATATATATATATATATATATTTATATGATTCAAATCTCCTCTTGCCGTGCGACCAAAGAAAGACTTTCGTGACAAGGTATAAAAGTAGTGTGCTATAGGCAGTGTTACAACAATCGAAATATGGTATAGTAGGTTAATACTGCCGAAACAAGAGAACGTAAGTGGTCTAACGTTTCGAGCGAAGGCCCTTCGTCAGAGAGAAACGTAAAGAGTAAAACAAACAACGAGCTTATATACGCGAGATAATCACGTGATAAAAATTAGCCAATCAGATAAAGGTAACCAAGACAAACTAATAATGAGATTCAAAAGAATAAGCCAATCAGAGCAAAGTAACAATAACAAATAAATAATGAGATGCGAAAGCTAAGTGCTATTCTCACCATCGATAAGTAAAAAAAGGAGAGTAAAAATAGAGAGTAAAGAATGGAGAAGTAAAGTGAAAACACTGTTTATGTCTGCCCTTGATATAGTTGAGTTTAATGCTGAGTCACTACTTTGAGTTTCACGTTTACGCGATCTTCAGGCAACTGACCGATTATACGTTCTACTTTACATTATATTACATTGGTTACGTTTTTCATTGGTTATTGGTTATATATATATAGCATGCTCTAGGGATTTTTGGTGAAGGAAAATTTTAAGACCAACCGGGTCCAGTTGCGAAAAATGCAACTACACAGGCCTTCCGGCAGGAATTGAACCCACGACCTTGCGATTCTAGTGCAATGCTCTGACCACTGACCCACGGAGGGCGTTGCCGAGAGCTTGACCGCGATTTCTGTATATATTAAGCCGGTAATGCCAGGGGAGAATTGGGTTTATTACAACTAATATTTGGCATTTCACTCGATTACACAGCATGCTCTAGGCATTTTTGGTGAAGGAAAATTTCGAGTGAGGAACATATACATTTTATTTCGGCCGATAGGCGTATGAATTGTGCCCTTAATGATAAAAGAATGATTTTTGGCACCGAGTTAGAATAGGTTGTAAGGAACATTTCTGGATGTAGGGCCATTGCAGGTTTGCTCCTGGTTGCCACAAAATCGAGTTTTTCTTACAATTTGCCTATTGAAGTCCTATCTTATAAAAAAGTGAAAATTAAACGTTCACTCTTGGCGAATATCACCTACACCGTTAGAAAGTTCGCAGAAAAACTCTTTGAATACATTTAGGTGGGTAGTACGATCTTCTAAACCTATTTTGAGATGTTAACGCTCAAAAAATGTGTAAAATGCCGCAAAATGCTACTTAAAATGCTGTTTTTTGCAGGTTTAACATTCTGTAACTCAAAACGTGCTCCAAAAACCATACTACCCATTTAAATGTCTTTCATATATTTTGTTGCGAACTTTCTAACGATATCGGTGATACTTGCTAAAAGTAAAGTTTGAATTTCAAATTTTTTAAAAATAATACTTTAGTAAGTCAATTGTTAGAAAAGTTCGATTTTTCGCCAACTAGGAGAAAATCTTCAATGGCTCTACATCGAAAAATTTTCCTTAGGGTATGTTCTAACGTCATGGCAAGTTGTGGGTAATTGATAAAAGCAGAATAGTCGCCGAATAGTGCGACAGTCACCGAATAGTGCGAATAGTCGCTGAATGGTGCGAATAGTCGCCCTAATTTCTGTTTTTTGTTGTATTAATGGCACACAGATCAGAAAACAGAAAATTAGTTAGCAAGGTTCATCCGTAGTCATGTATTGACACACCGAAAGAACATGCAATGTCAATATTAAAAAAAAACAACGAGATGAACCAAATGACAAATTTTCATTCAAAAATATATATAACAGTGGCCAAGAAAAGACACAGTGTCAACGTCCTAGCGTTGAAAGACAATTCTAGGCAATATATTATATTTATATTAATTTTCATTTTCAAGATTTCTTCCGTTTTAACTCAGCTAAACTGGTAAATACGAATCTCCTACCTTTTCGTGACCACAAACACTACCAATTCAGTCTAGTCTTTTCGGATTGTTTTTCTCGTTCGCGGTTTCTTACTTTTTTCGTTGTTGACACATAAATATGACAAGGCATCATTCAGTTCTCTTCATGATCTAAAAAGCCGTTTGTCTCAAAATTTCGAATTTGTCGGGATAAAAGCACCTTAATTAACATTGTTTTCATTGTCGCTCTATTCATTCCCTTTAGATTAGATATGGTGGAAACAAGAGGAAAGGGTGGAAACAAGAGGAAAGAGGGGAAGAAAGGTTCCGATAATCCTGACCAAGGAAATAAAAGAAAGTATAGATTTGCTTCTCCAAACAAGATCCGCAGTCGGGATACCGGAACAAAATCCTTTCGTATTTTCCCGAACAACCAGACAGTCCCTAGGACACATACGAGCCTGGGACTGCATGAGAAAATTTGCCCAAGAGTGCGAGCCACCACTTTCGAACCCTAATGACGTGACGAGCACAAAATTGCGAAAGTACATTGCTACAATTTCGCAGGTGCTCTCACTGAAGGAGACGGAAGTCGATTGGCTCGCCAGACACTTGGGGCACGACATCTCCGTCCACAGAGAATATTACAGGTTGCACGAGTCAACCATTGAAATTGCTAAAGTCAGCAAGCTCTTGCTTGCTGTCGACAGAGGAGATGCATCAAAGTGGACAGGAAAGGGTCTGGCTGAAATCAACATTGATGGTAAGTTATGCAAGAACGCATGATAAATAGATTGAAAGACGGAC
>CAXIUP010000185.1:317500-330000 GCA_964035015.1 Corallium rubrum | reverse complement strand
CCTGTTCCGGTCTTATTCTTACAGTATCTCCTTGCTTTAGCTCTTGTAACGACTTGGCACTTCTGTTGTAGTAGCGTGCTTGTTTCATTCTTTGGCTGGTCAGACGTTTCTTTACTTCTGTTGGATGTTTTGGTTTGAGTAGTTTTGCCGTCATGGGGAGTAGTGCTCTTGTTCTCCTTCCCATAAGTCTCTGAGCCGGTGATGAATCGAGACTTTCGGTCGGCGTATTCCTCCAATCAAGTAGGGCTAAATATGCATCTCGATTATCTGCTTGAGCTTTCTTTAGGATTCTCTTGGCTGTTTTCACTGAATTTTTCACCTTTCCATTTGATTGTGCATAATGTGGAGAAGACGTGGTGTGTTTGAATTCCCATTCCATGGCGAACTTCTGAAAGGCTGTAGATGAAAATTGGGGTCCGTTGTCGCTTCTGACCTCTTCGGGAATTCCATATCTTGCAAACTGCGACTTCATACTGGTAATGATTGCTGAAGATGTCGTTTGTGACAGAACATTGAATTCGAAGAAATTTGAGTAGTCGTCGACCATTATGATGTATTCTTTTCTTCCAAGTGTGAACAAGTCGACAGCAACTCTTGACCAGGGTCTGTCTGGAACGCTTTGTGGTATCAGCGGCTCTTTGGTTTGCTGTTTTCGATAGGCGTTGCAGGTTTCACAAGCAGACACATGTTCTTTGATGGCAACATTCATACCTGGCCAGAAAAGAACTTCTCTTGCACGCCGAAGACAACCTTCTGCTCCCACGTGACTGGCATGTATCTTTGTTAGCATCTGACTTCTCATGAATGTGGGTACAACTACTCTTTCACCTTTGAAGATGATTCCATCGTCTACGGACAATTCATCACGAAAATTGTAGTAAGCTCTTATATCAGGTGAAACTTTACCTTTTCCGTCGGGCCATCCCATTTCAATGACCTTTCTTAGGTTCTGTAACGTTGTATCACTTTGGGTCTTCTCCTGGAGTTCTTCCAGTCTTTGAGGGCTGATTGACAGATGTCGTATAAACTCTTCTTCCTGTTCCCCTTCAACTGCATCTGGTGGCGACTTCAGATAAGCACGGCTCAGGGTGTCTGCGATGTACATTGTGGGTCCAGGTTTGTATATCACTGTCAGATTATATTTCTGGAGTTGCATCATCATTCGCTGAAGACGTTTCGGAGCTGCTAAGAGTGGTTTCTTCAGGATCATCTCGAGAGGCTTGTGATCCGACTCAACCGTGATGTCACGACCAAAGACGTACTGATCAAACTTGTTGCACGCATGTACAATAGCCAGTAGCTCTTTCTCTATTTGTGCATAGTTCCTTTCCGTTGTCGTAAGAGCTCTCGATGTGAATGCCACAGGTTGGCCTAGCTTCTTGTAGCAGTGCGGCCCCGATCCCTGACTGTGATGCATCGCACTGAAGCGTCACTTCTTTAGTAACGTCATAGTACCTTAAGACTGGGTGTCTTGTAATCTGACGCTGTACTTCTTCAAAGGCTTTTTGATGATGTTCCTCCCAATGCCACTCGACATCCTTTTCTTCTAGGCGACGGAGAGGTTCGGTGATTGTTGAAAGATGTGGTAGAAACTTTGAAAGGTAGTTCACCATTCCAAGGAATCTCTTGACTGCTGGCACATCTTGAGGTTTTGGCATCTTTTGGATAGCCTCAACTTTTTGTGGGTCAGGTTTAAGTCCATCAGACGTGAGCAAATGGCCAATGTAAGAGACTTCAGTTAGCCTTAGCTTAACTTTTTCTTTGTTTAACTTTAGATTCTTCTCCCGGGCTCTTTGAAGGGCATTTCTAAGATTTTGGTCATGATCTTTAGTAGCTGATTCCAGGTCTTCCCCTTCTCCAAAAATGAGGAGGTCATCTGCTATGATTGCTGTTCCTTTCAAGTTTTCAAACGTCTGGTTCATCCTTTTCTGGAATTCTTCGGGTGCTGAACAGATACCAAACGGCATTCGCAGCCAGCGAAAGCGACCATAGGGGGTGTTAAAGGTTGTGAGTTTGCTGGATTCCTCGTCTAGAGCTACTTGCCAAAATCCACTCTTTGCATCAAGGACAGAGAACACTTTGGCATTGCTGAGATTGGTAGCAACCTGTTCGATAGTTGGCATGGGATAATGTGGCCTCTTTATCGCTTTATTTAGGTCTTTAGGATCAATGCAGATTCTCAATTTGTTTGGTTTGACCACTGTGACCATACTCGATACCCAGTCTGTAGGCTCACTAACTGGGGTCAGGATCTTTTCTTCAACCATACGCTCGAGCTCTTTTTTCAAAGGGTCCTTCAAAGTGACTGGGACTCGGCGTGGTGGGTGTATTACAGGCTTTATGGTTGGATCAATTTCTATGTGGTAGTCTCCCTCTAAACATCCCAATCCTTCAAAAACATCTGCATACTCTTGCAAGATGTCAGTATACGTAGTGGTGCTGTCACAGGTGGGTGGTTGGGGTGTAGGTATTTGGGTGGTTGGGTCACATTGTGTTACAGTATGAACATTGTTATCTGGACTATCATTTACCAAGACTTTGAGGAAATGTAACCTTTGGCATGCTTCAGCACTTAGGAGTGGTTTCACATCACCGTCCACCACTTGAAATTCCAGTACATGTTGTGCATCGTCCCTTGTACATTTCAACTTGCACTTTCCCACAGGATACATGACATCTCTATTATACATGGTCAGTTTTGCCTTGCTCTTTGTCAAATATAGTTCATCTGGGTTTCCCATAGCTCGACTGTAATCTTTCAGTGGAAGCAAATTACATGTAGCTCCACAGTCTAGTTGGAACTTGACTTTGGCCCTGTTGTTTACTGTCATTGTTGCAAACAATTGTTTTGGGACATTTCTATTATGGCATTTCTTCTTCAAATTCAATGCCCCGATGTGATATGTAACTACTTTAACTGTATACTCATCTTCTGATGTGTCATCATCTTCTTCGACCAGGTTAACTCGTGGTTTTCTGAAATTCTTAGTCATGCACTTGGCTGCAAAGTGGTTGTACTTGCCACACTTTTGACATTTGGCTCGATAGGCTGGGCACTGGAGTTTATCTCTTGGATGTTGTTTGCCACAGAATTTGCAATTTATTATTGGAAGTTTGTTGTGTGGTCTTTCACTTTGATAAGTTTGATTCTTGTCTTGTTGTGTTGGTTTTGTCACATATTGTATTGACTCGCTTGTTACCATCTTTTGGTCTTCTTTTATTTGTTTTAATTGTGCTTGAGTAAGTTCGGCTGATCGCACCTTTTCAGTTGCTGACTGTAGGGTTAGTTCTGAATCTCTCAGTAATCTAGCTCTGACGGAGCTGTCTAGGACACCAAATACTACACGATCTCGGATTAACGATTCTTTGAGGGCCCCAAACTCACAAGTGTCTGCCAAAGTTTTCAACACAGTAACATAATGATCGATAGACTCACCGTTCTCTTGGTTTCTTGAGAAGAACATATATCGTTCGTATATTGTGTTTTTTCGTGGGTTGCAGAATCACTCGAACTTTTCTAAGACTTTTTCAATCTTCAGGTTGTCCCCTTCTTCGTCCCAAATAAACGTATTATAAACGTCAACTGCTTCCTCGCCGATGACAGTTAAAAACGTCGCGACCCGTGTGGCTTGACTTTTCTCTACTATTCCCGTCGCTACCTCGTAGTTGGACCATTTCTGCTTAAATTTCTTCCATTTTTGGGACGTATTTCCATCCAAAATTTTCAAGGGATCAGGTGGAGGAAGGCCAAATGAACTCGCCATTTATATACAACAACAATCGTGTTCTATACTTTAGCTTACTTTAGAACTTTATACCGTTTCATACCTCTTTAACAGCTCGGTTATAAATCTTTTACAATGAAAACATCTGCCACTCCTGACACCATGTAACGATGTTTCTTTATTGTATTAATAACATATATAAATCAAACTAAACGAGTTGTCTTTAACTCCCAACGTCCTTACATGTGCTTTTGGATCCCGTCTTCCGGGGACTCTTGTCCCGGAAGCCGGTACACTATATATCGTTACATGCAGTTGTAATTATTACTATAGACAATGTCATTATTGCTTTTGATTATGTCATTATTGCTTTTGATTATGTAATTATTGCATTTGATTATGTAATTATTGCTTTTGATTATGTTTATTTGCACACCCAATAAACACACCTGCACAGTACTTGCACATCCAATGAACACAATTATTGCACACCCAATGATGTGCACACCCAATGTTGTACTTGACACTCCTGCGCGTAGTTTTAAGATAACTAACCGCTGACCGCACGACGCTGGTCTCGGTTAAGCACAAAACAAATATGGCGGAATCCGATGGTAATCTAAATCAAGAGGAGGGAAGCCGCTTTAGTCGAGCTCTTACCCTAATAAATGAGGCTGTTACGATGTTAAAAAGCAAGCGAATCTTCTCATCAATCAAGCGAAAGTACTTCGAGTGGTGTGACAAAACCGACAAGACCAACTGAATTGTTGCGGTTGTTTCCCTTCATGCGACCCACAAGAAACCCGTCAACCAGCCAAAGTACGTTGAAACCTTGGTCGCGAAATACACCTTATCAGCGATTTAAGCCTAAGGATTCGTGGACACATAATTTTATTTGTTTGGCTGGAAAAAACGAAGAATTTGTTCCGTCGAGAGAAGAAAAACGAATTTTGAAAGAGGCTGGGCTTGGGGAAAAGAAGATTGTTTTCAGTGATAAGAATGGTTCGTTTCAACATTTAAAAACTACGTTAGAAAGCCAGTTTCCCAAAGTAAAAGATTTAGATGGTGCATTTGAAATCTTAACATCAAGTGGAGCAAGAAGAAGCTTAGAGGTGATCCCAATGCCTCCCTTGGGATACACTGTGCCTTCCTTGAAAGATTCCCTGGGTCAGGCGATTGCTTACATTCGGCCTGTCCAAAAGAGCCTGGAAATAACTCCTATATCCAAGGTAGAAAATTAATTTACTTTCACATTTAAATTATTTTCACATTTAAATTATTTGGGTTACACTTCTGTCAATCATGTGTTAATTTCCTGAAAAGCACTACAGAACATGTTAGCATGTTAATGTACCAAGTGTATTTCAGAGTGTCCAGAGAATTAGCAAATGGCAAGCATACAGTACATGGAAACAAGAGGAAATTGATTCAGGAATCAATGTATATTATATATTAATATATTGGGTCATTCCAGAAAAGATCCATACCCCCCCCCGAGGAAATGTCAAACAGGGTCCCCCCCCTCTTAGGATATCCAGAGACAAGTTAACCCCCCCTCCCAGGACAGCGAAAGCTAAAATTACACCCTCCCCCTCGGACATCATTTTTTTGTCAGCGGTTTTTTGAAAAAGTTGCACAGTTTTCAGTCCTGTGAATACAGCCACCTCACATTGGGCAATCGTGGCAAAACGGACCTGTGAGTCGAGAGTAAACAATCCTTCCATACAGATGACATAGAGTTCGTCCTGACTAGAAAGGTCCAGACACTCACACCAAAATCAATGTCAATGCTCAGTTTCTGTCTCAAATTCCAAAGCGAAAGCTTAGTTATTGCCAAACAAAGGAAAATGGACAGCTGTTCTTCTCACTACGAGTTCGATTTGCGATAAATTGCAAGATTTCCTATCGAAATTGAATGATTTTCCAGTCATCAAGTGGGACTTCCTGTCCAGACAGTTGAATATTATTCTCACAGTTGAGTGAAATTTGAAACATAGGTTGCTTAGGTTACAACTATTTAAAGATTCAACAGGAAGTCCCGCTTGATATTGATGGGAAAATGGCTAAATCTTATTAAAAGTTATGTTTACTTACATGTATCTGTTTAATATTTTGATATTTCTGAGTGATATCAGCATTGAACGGTTTGGACGAAGTTTATTTCCAACTACTCCCCCCGCTTGGACATCTGAAGTAAATGTTCCCCTCCCCCCTCTGGACAGCAAAAATTTCTTCCAGGGGGGGTATGGATCTTTTCTGGAACGACCCATTATTATTAAAGTGCCTATCTCATGGTTGGGGACTTTGAATATTTGTAATCTTTAGATTGTTCTGAGAAAAATTGTAATATATTTTGTCCGACGAAAATTTCATCTTCATGGGCTTTTTCGCTGTTAAAGGTTCCGGAAGTGATGTCAAAGCAGGGATTTAGAAATAGGGTTTAATATACGCATATTCCTGCTTTGACGTCAAAATGACATCACTTCCGGAACCTTTAACAGCGAAAAAGCCCATGAAGATGAAATTTCGTCTGACAAGATATATTACAATTTTTCTCAGAACAATCTAAAGATTACAAATATTCAAAGTCCCCAACCATGAGATAGGCACTTTAACAGTTTATATCATAGCATTTAGTATTATTACCTTCCTTGCAGTTTATTCAAACCTAGACTGAAAGAAACTTTTTCTCTTGTAATAATTCGAAACTACTCTTAGGGGCTATACACATGAGCCAGGATTTTGGCTGAAATTCAATTTGGATTTGCAGGAAGATTGACAACAAAATAAATACGCTTATTTTGATTCTTACGGTTATAATTTTTTTATTTTACAGTTTGGCTTATAAAAGTAGACAGTTTTTTTTAGCAGTTATTGTTTTAAATCCTCAACACATGGCACATCTTGCACTTTGACTTTTCAGCCCTGTTAACCACAGGGCCAGCACTGTTTATATGGAAAAATTTCATTCTGGCTAATCGGGCACCTTGCTTCACTTAAGTGAGATCCTGGATAACCTAGATTTTCATGTAAACTAAATCCATTTCGTTAAGGTAATTAGTACAGTATAAGTGAGGCCTTGGTCAAATGGGCTAGCTGGGCTCATATAAACAGCCCCTTATGCAGAGAAACTCCATTGTCTGTTACTCACTTACTCTCACACTGCTGTTTCACACCATGCTATGGCACTTACTGTATAATTACTATTTTACTAAATTTATAATCCACCAATCAACTTTCTCTATTAGTATCATGTGACAGTCCAATATTTAATGATCGAGGATAGCTACTGTACATATTAGCTTGCAATGTTTGGTTCTTTACACAAGCTGTGCATTTGCTGCAACATGTTTTGTGTTGATACAATCAAATACCTACAGTATTTGGATTCATCTGAGCTTAGATGAATTCAGTAAGTTATAATTGTATTGCTTGTTTAATTTTCTTATGTTAACATGTTATTCACAACTGATGTCTTGTTTTTTTATCCAATATGTCAATAAAACAGCCAATCCATTCAGTTGATTTGAGTGCGGCCCCATCAGCGACATGCATTAAATGTGAGAAGAAAGTGGCCATATCAATGTTGCGTAGTCATGAAGATGATTGCACTGGAGGACCAAATGTTAGTGTTGCAACTGAAAAGGTATACTGTATTTATAGATAACTCTTTCAAAGTGGACACCTTTCTAAGGCAAACACCTCTCTAAAGCAGACACCAAATTTGGTCCTGAGGGTGTCTGCCTTAGAGAGTTCACTGTACTGGTCAATCAAAAGCACAATGCAACATCCTTGTTCAAATGTTTCTTGTATTGGTGCTAAAGTTTCTTGAATAAAGTCTCTCAGAGAATGAGAGATATTTCTTGGAACTTCCAGGAGGGTCAACAACTGTTTCAAACAACAGAAAATCAGGAGTAGGAGGGGCTGGTCCTAGAAAAGTTTCTTTTTGCAGTAGGGATAGTTTCTGGAAATACACATTTTAGGTCTTTCTGTAATCATGTTAGATATAACTAGTTGCACAGCAGTTAAAATGTCTACATTTACAGTTCTTATTTTTTTAATACTAGGTAAGTAATATGATGAAGCTTAAGGAGCTGTTCCCCAATGAAAAAGAATCAGTAATTCAAACTGCATTATCAAGATGTGGTGATGATGTGAATGATGCTGCAACTCAACTTGCAGGTTTTATTGATGGTGAGTACACTGAGTAGTGTTAATTAGACAGGATTGCCAGGGTTCGTACTACACTGTACGTAATTGGAAGGAAATTATGTGCATTCTCTCAAAAGGAAAAGTTTGGGAAGACTTGACCAGGCATTTATCACTAAGATCTTTTGCATACCATTTCTAAAAGTGATGTTCAATTTTCAAGACTCCAATTAGGATTATTTGCAAAACTATAGAGCCCTAAAATTTCAAACCAAAGATCGTAAAGACATATCTCAACAACTAATGAAATAATTACAATGCAAATTATGTACATTTAGTGTATTGATCAAAATGATGTGCAATGTTAATATGTTAATGTACACCCTTTCTGAGATACAATTGCATCATTCATATACTGAGAAACATATCTAAAGTAGACTTTAATTAGTAATTAAAATAGGAACATGTACATGTAATAGGATGGTGCACTTTTTATGCAGATGACATTGTGGACACGCTTCCCGTGATTGACTTAGAGGAAGGAAGTGAAGGTATTGTAACATGACATTTACTATATGATTTAAATTCTTGTCCAGGCTTCTGTTAAAATTTGTTCTTCTTAACACCTGTTTTAGCAAACACATATGACAATGTCTTGTCACTGAGTGTCTGGTCATAAGAATTAATCAGGATATGTATATAATGAAAATTTCAGATTGGGTTGTGAAACTGTTTTAATTTAGATGAAAGATTTTTTTCTCATTGGCTAAGCTACTCACTGACAGTCTATTGGTGATAGACCACCTGAGTAGTGAAAAAGAGTTGATTTTCACGTCACAGCAATCACTATGGTAGAAAACTCTCGTTTTGTCGAAGTTTCATTTTGTTTTTTCAAAATAATATTTTGTTCAACTAGTTGGTTTATATTAAAACAATTAGATACATGTAACTAACCCTCCTTATTTATCTATCTATCTATATTGAAGTGAGACTTCATGGTTTCTTGTTATAAAAATTATTGCCCAGCAAATAATTCATAACTATTCTATTTTACAGCGACTACATCAGCCTTGATGAATGAAGAATTAGATGGAGGCTCTGTCTATGATGTGATGAAATTGTACAGAAGTAAAATAGAACAAGGAATGGAATACATTGATATCAACAGGATGCAGATCTCACTACTTCGGCAGATCATGAGAATCTATAAAAATCCCAAGTTTAAACTTACAAGATCTCTGGATATTCACTTCCAAGGTGAACAGTGTGCTGACATGGGTGGTCCGACCAAAGAATTTTTCCATGTTGCAATTAATTCTTTTACAAAAGTGGACCATGCATTTAACATCCAGCTGTTTGGAGGGCTTGATGGGCATCTCATTCCCTTGTGTGGAGTTGATCCGATTGCATCAGGCTGTTTTGAAGTAGCCGGAAAGGTGATCGCACACAGTATTCTTCATGATGGTCCTGGCTTTGTTGGACTTTCCCCTGCTATTGTAAAGTACTTAGCTACAGGATCTGTAGATGCAGCTAAGAGCTTTGTATCGTGTGATGACTTGCTGGACTTAGATCTAAAACATCTTCTGCAAGAACAGGTGAGTGGCAACTACTGTAAATAGTGATTTCCCATTCCTGCAGAGGACAGACAGGCTTTATTATTTTATTCTGGCTAATGCCACATTACTTTACTCTGTCTAATGCCAGATGATTTTATTCCACAGAGGGAAGGGGCTGGTTGAAGTTGGCTAGGCAAGTGTGGGTTAATAGAGGCTTTGCATGGGTCACATGACAAAATGTACAGATACACAATTTTGTTTATTTTTGCATTTTAATTTTTAAATAAATTATGATGTACATGCAAGTAATTAGAATTTCCAGGCCTAAAAAGTCCTTGAAAATCAATGGAGTCCAGGGGCCGATTGTATAAAACTCTTAATCACCTTTTAGTCTGAAAGAGAAAAATGTTTTATTGTTTGTTTATTAGATCATAGATAAGCAAGCTGATGACATTGAACCTGCTGCAAGAGATATAGTTGAGGAACGTATGGTACGGCATGGTCTCACAGACATACCCATTTCAAACCTTAACAAAGACAAAGGCATTAATGACCTTCTGGTGGCTGAGGTTGTGATAACTCGTACACTTGCCCTAGATTCTTTCTTCCGAGGACTGAATTGTCTTGGTCTTGGTGATCTTCTACACAAGTATCCGGTAATAGCTCGCCTTGTGTTTCCTTCTCCTGCTGATGTTGTGGTTGATCCTGAAATGATACTACAAAAACTAGAGCATGCAAAGCAACAGATCAAAGAATGTGGGAAGAAAGAAGAGCAGGCATGGCAATGGTTTCTTCGATTTATTAAGGAAGAAGGCCGCTGTAAAGGTAATATGTCTGAGATTACAGTACACAATATGTCAGATTTGTGATAGT
Source organism: Corallium rubrum (assembly GCA_964035015.1). Classification (NCBI taxonomy): domain Eukaryota; kingdom Metazoa; phylum Cnidaria; class Anthozoa; order Scleralcyonacea; family Coralliidae; genus Corallium; species Corallium rubrum. The sequence continues at coordinate 319,697 of CAXIUP010000185.1, read as the reverse complement.
TGTGTAATAGATTTTGAAAAGGAACTCTTGGTAGTTTTCCTTATCCATCAAGACATAAAAACCCTAATTATTTCCCCATACAATATATTGCAAGGGTAAACTGGTATATTCATTCCACATTGTAGAACTAATTACATGTATGTAAACTGGTGGACTTTCTCTGTTTTAACACTTTTGTACCAAAAATACTATAATTCATCACTTCATTTTCACTGAGAGAAATGAATAAAACATTACTATGGCAGTGTAAAATCCCACAACGTTCTTTTTTTTTACTATGCAGATGAGAACACTGGCTATCCCATGACAAATTCGCTAGTATTGTTTATGACGGGATGTATGATAATCGACCCTCAGGAGGATCTGCAAGTCCTCTTTAGTACTGATACCAGGAAGAAGTTGCTTGAAGCAGACAGTTGTTTCAGTAGAGTTACTATTCCAACATCACACCAGACATACGAGGAATTTTTAAAGGCATGCAAATTGTCTGTAACAGCAGGTGCAACAGGGTATGGTCGGTTTTAGGTGCTTTGCAAACTGTCCACTGATACATCTAAAAAAGTTGAGTTCTGTTTACTTTGTATCTAAGGATAATTTTCTTTTCATGGCAAGTTTACATGTACAGTACATATAATTCTCATGCCAATGTTTAACCTTGTTCAATTTTACTTCATATTATTTCCAATTTTTGTCATACAGTTTGTACACTGAGGAACATATATGGATATTTTTGATATGTAATTAAAGTTTTTCATATTTGATAATTATAACAAAGATGGTACCAAATTTACTCTTACCAGCAAACAGAGTTGAATTCTGTACCTGAAATTACATACATTATTCAACAGAGATTATATGTGGCTGATTATATCAATTTTTTAGTTGCAGTAAATTGTTTGAATTAATGTGTCCTCTCTAAATACCTACCCCCTTGATGAATACAAACATTATTACAAGAACTTATAAGTGCACCTGGGGTGCATTTAATTTTGATGGGGAAAATATGAATTATCCTGCTGAAAGACAACATGATAATTAATAAAATTCAAGTTAACAAATAACATATTATGTTTCAAACGATTGGCCATTCTACAGTACTTTATCACTCTTGGGAACTTAATACAAACTCAAGTGCCTGTTCATAAAGGTCTACACCAAAGTTAGTGGATTCTCTCAGATCAATTAACTGACTTAAACATAGGCTGATAGATTCATCTGCAAAAGGTATTGTTACTTCAGGAATGATAATCCCTTGTCCTTCACATTCTGGTAAACTTCCCCATTCTGGAGAAGGTGATGGACCATCCCAGTCAATGCCAAATGATGTCAGTTCATCCTGTTGCAGTGAAGATAAGTAAGAAAACAACGTGATCAATATTATTATAGTACACCATTAATTATGTATGTGTGTGCATATACTGTATGTGTGTAAAAACACTGTATATATATTTCTAAAACTCATTAATAATTCATGAGGAAAACACAAAGAAAATCCATGTTGAATGAGGGTCTATATGTGATATAGATTCCTCTTGATTTACATAAACTTCAGCTTTGAGTCTCTCGACTTAGACAACATTTTTTTAAAAACAAATTACTACACCAAATGAACTAACCAAATAGATCATTAATTTTACAAGTAATTTACAGAATTCATGTCTGTTCCGTATTTGCCTCTTGTCTGTATACCCCATTACAGAATGGCCATTCTGTAAATAGTGTGTGTGTGTGTGTGTGTGTGTGTGTGTGTGTGTGTGTGTGTGTATGTTTGTATGTAGGTATGTGTGTACAGATGTATGTATGTATGTATACAAGATAAAAGATAATGTTAAAAATTGTTTTTAACGTTTTTATCCTTTTATCTTGTACTGTATATATATGTTTTGCTCTGCATCCGTGCATCAAGCTCTCTTTTGACTGAGTAATCACAATTACTTACCAACCTATATATTACTTACGTCAGTTGTTGGTTCCCAAACTTCCCTTGCTACTCTGTGATTGCTGCTTGCCATGTCAAACATACCCTGAATCCATAATTGTGCAGGAGTCTTATTCCTTTCTGTTGATAGTTTATGATTATTCCATCCTTGAACAAAGTCTGAAAGATGCTGTCTGATCAGTGGAAGATACACAAAATGCACACAAAACAGATGGATCTCATTCGATACATCAAGAATGCCAATATCCTCCATGTACC
>CAXIUP010000185.1:267500-310000 GCA_964035015.1 Corallium rubrum | reverse complement strand
GACGCCATCCGAACATCAGCTGCAAACCTTCTCCGACGGTCTCAACTACCAAACCACAAAAATACATCAGCGAATGAAAGGAAAGCACTACACGATCTGCGGATAGACAAGTCTCGATTAGTGATGAAAGCTGACAAAGGAAACTGTTTCGTTGTTATGGACACTTGCGAATATGAGAGAAAAATGAATCAATTGCTAGATGATCGACAAACGTACGAAGAAGTATCTAAACCTCCGTTCAAAAGAATCGAACGTGAACTAAACGGACAACTGCTTAAATTGAAAAACGAACAAAAACTAGACCAGAACACATACAGGAAACTACACTCTACTGACGCAATACCACCAGCTATACGAGGATCTGTCAAACATCACAAACTCAACAATCCACTCCGTCCTATTGTTACTTGTAGGAACACAGCTCTTTACAACACTTCCAAATTTCTTGCTAACCTCCTTTCACCACTCCAAAACGATAATGGATATTCTGTCAACAACTCCACTAAATTTGCCAAAAAACTTACTCAAACTCACATTGACGATGACGAAATTATGGTATCATTTGACGTTGTATCACTTTTTACAGCTATACCTGTTGATAGAGCATGTGAACACATACGCAACAAACTCACTAAAGACGAAACCTTACAACATAGAACTAAATTATCAATTGACGACATCATTAGACTTTTACGTTATACATTGACTAATAGTTATTTTAATTTTAATTTTAATAAGAAGACATACAAACAAATTCATGGTTGTGCGATGGGCAGTCCTGTCAGCCCTATTGTGGCAAACCTCTGTATGGAGGAAATTGAGGACTCTGCACATAGTCAATCAACTGTACCACCTAAGAAATGGTTTCGCTATGTAGATGATGTCTTTGCCATCATCAAGACACATGCGTTGACTAACTTTTTCAATCTACTCAACTCTATCGACCCACATATTAATTTTACAATTGAACACGAACTTAACGGAAAACTTTCATTTTTAGACGCTACAATTACACGCGATAACGGATCTCTTACTATTAATGTATACCGTAAACCTACACACACTGACCGATACTTAGACTATAACTCACATCATGACAAACAACACAAAGTTAGCACAGCACAAACTCTTTTTCATAGAGCAGCAACATTACCTAACACAAACGAAGGAAAACAACAAGAACACAGACATATAACTAACACATTAATATCAAATGGATACCCCAAAAAATTCCTCCAACAAGTAGAGAGTCGTCGTACTAAGCAGCAGAACAGAACACCACCACCTGAAGAGTTAGTACGCATGTTTTTCGATGTTGTGGAACCGAAGAGTCACTACAATTATGCGGTCCTCCCTTATATTAAAGGCCTAACTGAACCACTCAAACGACTCCTGAAACCCTATGACATCCGAACCACTACAAAACCTCTTCGCACACTTGAACAAATGTTTCCCTCGATCAAAGACAGACCATCCTCAGAAGATCAAACAAATGTAATTTATCAAATAAATTGTTCTGATTGTTCGTGGAGTTACATTGGTGAGACAGGAAGAGCGTTTAAAACAAGAAGAAAGGAACACGAACGCAACGTAAAAAACTGCAAAAATGGATCCAACATTTCTAATCATGCGTGGGCAAACGATCACCGGATTGACTTTTCTAACGGAAAAATTTTAGACACCGCAAATTATCGACACAGATCGACTCTAGAATCTTGGTATACAGCATGTAGAGAAAACGCAGACAATAATGCAAAACACTTGCCAGAACAATATCGATTTTTACTTAAAAAGGCTTAAAAACACTATCAAATATTATTATAAATCAATGTAAATAATTATTCATCTTTTCACGTGGGCGGAAGTGTCACTATGTCTTTATAGTCAATGTATCTGTTTTGTGTTAGTAATTGTAAACCAGTGCTATTCATTGTAACCAACCCATTGAAGGCTGCAGACTGGCAACCGAAAGCTCGTAAATAATAAATATTTAAACCAGAGAACGTCTACGATTTTAATTATGAATCCTGGTTTCGCCTCTTCTATATTTAAATCTTGTCAGCTGCCTGCGTTGATGTCTGATCAAGTCTTTCTCGTCTCGTATGTGTTTTATGTGTTCACAGACATAATTATTGGCCAGTATAAATGTCGCTGGCAAGTAATCTTGATATTATATACGCTTACAATTGCACACGACGTTGATTAAGTAAACTTGCAGGTGACACTTTCTAGGTAAACATGAAGCTGTGTAATATATAAAAGGCGAAGAGACTTGACATATTGAACGCTGTACATGTGTGGAAATAATACTTTCTTTCTTTCTTTGCTTTCCTAATGTCTGATCAGGTCTTTCGCGTAGACATATATAGTTATTAGTCAGTAATGTCGCTGGCAACTATCTTGATATTAATACACTTACAATCGCACACGCCGTTAATAGTTGTGTTGATATTTAATACCCGAAGAGACTCGACATATAATTCTCGCGTTACATGAACCACTGACTTTTTTCTCGAGCTTTACAGCTATTTACTGTGGTTGGTATGATTAGGGTTTTCTGCGTATTCGTATCTATAGAATAAAGCTACAGTTTGGAAGATCATTAAAATTGTATTCCTGATATGCCAATAAATATTACAATTTATCAATGGCAAAAGTGTTTTACCTGTCAGACCGCAAATTAGTTAAAACATAAACAGACTCTGGAAATGTCTACGGGTGAGGCAAGAGATGAATATGTTATAAAGGGCTATTAAGGCCCAATTATCCTCGGCTGTAACAGATTTACGTAAAAGCTGTAAAGAGAAAAGACCCTGCGAGGAGACAAGCAGCTGACAAGGTGCTTGACAGGACGATATCAGACTGCTTGTTTTGTTTACATTACATGTAAATATTCAAGAGTAGATGTAGTTAGGGTATGGAAGATTGGGATTTTTCAGTGGTATTTGACTCTTCTTCGTACTTCCTAAATATCTAAAAAGTTATTATACCGAAGGTCCATATTTGTGGAAAAAATGCATTAAATTACAATATACAACGGGTTTGTTGATTTCTCACTGCATGCGTGACTCGGATCTGCGTAACTCGGATCGCTCGCCCTGAAAGCGCTTCTTGGTCACGTGGTCGTGTGGAGCAGATGCGGGTGGGTAGAACGTTACTATAATACCATCCATTTCTATACATGAGATATAGAGTTTATCTTGTACTGGAAAACTACTCTTCCAGCGAAACCGACGTTGGGAATCGACTGACTTACACTTTGTGTGCGTTTGCGCTTAAAAAGTTAACATCCCAAAGTTGGCGTTTTTCTCTTGCCTCCAATCTTAAACCTTTAGTGTAAGCCTTCCTGTGAAGTGTTATACCATTCTCTGAGTTTTTGCCATTATCTGGTTTGTTGAAATACTCGAATAAAACACACCGCGAATGTATTTTGTCCGCAATTGTAAAGTAAACAACTGTAGTCGAAATTACAGCTTGTCCCGATTTGACGTCATCAACCATACTCGTACTCAGACTTTTTTCTCCCGGCCATGTTTTGAAAAACTCGTGTTTGGAACCAAATATCTTGGGCAGTTTTCATCCGTTGAAGGAGTGTTATATATCGTTAGAATCGTCTCAACACGGCCGATTTTTAGAAAAAAAAAAGAAAATTCTCGTATATGCACTTTAAGTAGTTTATTATATGGCACTTTTTATTTCAAAATCAATCTTGTATTTCTTGGTCTTCACTTCCTTTAACTTTGTCTAGATACTAGACTACTTTTATAATGTTCATCATCATTTATTTAATTTATTTTGATCACTTTTCAGCAATAAAAGTTTCTAATTAGGATTTTTTGTTTGTTTCCAATCATTATTACAGAGAAATCTCGCCCAATCATCAACCAATCACAGCGCGTGAACAGAACAAACACGTAAATAAAATTTAAAGAATACTAAAATATTAAAAAACAAAAATCGAATTTGGTGAAGAAAACATCACAAGGGACACAACATTTGGGACAAATATGTTAGGATAAAATATATATATCATTATATTGCTACAATGAACTGATGTTATGGGAATCACTGCGAGGGCCTACAGCATATTAAGTTGTATAAAAGAACGACTGTACTAACCTTCACGTAACGGTATTCTTGAATACAAAATAAATCATTCTAGTCGATTCAAGCAACATTTGCATCTTCTCAGTGCTGTTCTCTGCTGTAAATTTCCGAACATCCGATGATATTTCCGATGATTGTTCCGAAGATGACTCGGACCCAGTACCTCGCGGTCGCCTCAACTGCGAGTATCCCATCTAGCCACGACCTTCTTGTCATTGACATTCCTGCAATTGCAATTCTTTTCATTTCCATTTTGGCCATTCTTGCAATTGCCATTCTATTGCCATTTTTCTTAGACATCCTCCTGTCTTTATGCAATATGAAGACAAGGCCTTTCACTCTAACCATTGCCATGCTTGTCATTGACATTCTTGCAATTGCCATTCTTTTCATTTCCATTTTGCCCATTCTTGCAATTGCCGAAAGCTTAGCAAAGAAATATTTTACGTGGTGTTTCCACAAAACTTATTTATAATTGCCATTCTACTGCCATTTTTCTTAGACATCCTCCTGTCCTATGCAATATGAAGACAAGGCCTTTTCACTCTAACCATTGCCATTCTTGTCATTGACATTCTTGCAATTGCCATTCTATTGCCATTTTCCTTAGACATCCTCCTGTCTTATGCAATATGAAGACAAGGCCTTTCACCCTAACCATTGCCATTCTTGTCATTGACATTCTTGCAATTGCCATTCTTTTCATTTCCATTTTGGCCATTCTTGCAATTGCAATTATAATGCCATTTTTCTTAGACATCCTCCTGTCTTATGCAATATGAAAGACAAGGCCTTTCACTCTAACCATTGCCATTCTTGTCATTGACATTCTTGCAATTGCCATTCTTTTCATTTCCATTTTGGCCATTCTTGCAATTGCCATTCTACTGCCATTTTTTTTAGACATCCTCCTGTCTTATTCAATATGAAACACAAGGCCTTTCACTCTAACCATTGCCATTCTTGTCATTGACATTCTTGCAATTGCCATTCTTTTCATTTCCATTTTGGCCATTCTTGCAATTGCCATTCTATTGCCATTTTTCTTAGACATCCTCCTGTCTTATGCAATATGAAGACAAGGCCTTTCACTCTAACCATTGCCATTCTTGTCATTGACATTCTTGCAATTGCCATTCTTTTCATTTCCATTTTGGCCATTCTTGCAATTGCCATTCTACTGCCATTTTTCTTAGACATCCTCCTGTCTTATGCAATATGAAAGACAAGGCCTTTCACTCTAACCATTGCCATTCTTGTCATTGACATTCTTGCAATTGCCATTCTTTTCATTTCCACTTGAGCCATTCTTGCAATTGCCATTCTATTACCATTTTTCTTAGACATCCTCCTGTCTTATGCAATATGAAGACAAGGCCTTTCACTCTAACCATTGCCATTCTTGTCATTGACATTCTTGCAATTGCCATTATTTTCATTTCCATTTTGGCCATTCTTGCAATTGCCATTCTCTTACCATTTTACTTACACATCCTCCTGTCTTATGCAATATGAAGACAAGGCCTTTCACTCTAACCATTGTCATTCTTGTCATTGACATTTTGCAATTTCCATTCTTTTCATTTCCATTTTGGCCATTTTTGCAATTGCCATTCTACTGTCATTTTTCTTAGACATCCTCCTGTCTTATGCAATTTGAAGACAAGGCCTTTCACTCTAACAATTGCCATTCTTGTCATTGACATTCTTGCAATTGCCATTCTTTTCATTACCATTTTGGCCATTTTTGCAATTGCCATTCTACTGTCATTTTTCTTAGACATCCTCCTGTCTTATGCAATATGAAGACAAGGCCTTTCACTCTAACCATTGCCATTCTTGTCATTGACATTCTTGCAATTGCCATTCTTTTCATTACTATTTTGGCCATTCTTGCAATTGCCATTCTACTGCCATTTTTCTTAGATATCCTCCTGTCTTATGCAATATGAAGACAAGGCCTTTCACTCTAACCATTGCCATTCTTGTCATTGACATTCTTGCAATTGCCATTCTTTTCATTTCCATTTTGGCCATTCTTACAATTGCCATTCTATTGCCATTTTTCTTAGACATCCTCCTGTCTTATGCAATATGAAGACAAGGCCTTTCACTCTAGCCATGGCCATGCTTGCCATTCATGTCATTGACATTCTTGCAATTGCCATTCTTTTCATTGCCATTTTGGCCATTCTTGCAATTGCCATTCTTGCCATTGCCATTACTGCCATTTTTCTTAGAGATCCTCCTGTCTTATGCAATATGAAGACAAGGCCTTTCACTCTAGCCATTGCCATGCTTGCCATTCATGTCATTGACATTCTTGCAATTGCCATTCTTTTCATTTCCATTTTGGCCATTCTTGCAATTGCCATTCTTGCCACAGCCATTATTGTCATTGCCATTCTAGCCATTGCCACCCTAACCATTGCCACTCTAGGCATTGCCATACTTGCCATTGCCTTTCATGCCATTGGCATTCTTGCCTTTGCCATTCTTTTCATTGCCATTTTGGCCATTCTTGGAATTGCTATTCTTGCCATTGCCATTATTGCCATTTTTCTTAGATATCCTCTTGTCTTATGCAATATGAAGACAAGGCCCCTCACTCTAGCCGATGCCATTCTTGTCATTGCTATTCTTGCCATTCTTGCCATCGCCATTCTTGCAATTTCCATTCCTTCCATTGCCATTCTTGCCATTGCCTTTCATGCCATTGGCATTCTTGCCTTTGCCATTGTTGCCATTGCCATTCTGGCCATTGCCATTGCCATTGCCATTCTTTTCATTGCCAGTCTTGCCATTGCCACTCTAGCCATTGCCACTCTAGCCATTGCTACTCTAGCCATTGCCACTCTAGCCATTGCAACTCCAGCCATTGCCATTCTTGCAATTGCCATTCTTACCAATTGCCATTCTTGCCATTGCCGTTCTTGCCATTGCCACTCTAGCCAATGCCACTCTAGCCATTGCCACTCTAGCCATTGCCACTCTAGCCATTGCCATTCATGTCATTGCCATACTTGCCATTGCCATGCTTATAATGGCCATTCTTGCGATTGCCATTATCGATATTTTTCTTAGACATCCTCCTGTCTTATACAATATGAAGACAAGGCCTCGCACTCTAGCCGATGCCATTCTTGCCATTGCTATTCTTGCAGTTGCCATTCTTTCCATTGCCATTCTTGCCATTGAAATTATTGCGATTTTTCTTAGACATTCTCCTGCATTGTGGAATATGAAGACAATACCGCTCATTCTACCCATTGCCATTCTTGCCATTGCCATTCTTGCCATTGCCACTCTAGCCATTGTCACTCAAGCCATTCGAACTCCAGCCATTGCCATTCTTGCCATTGCCATTCTTGAAATTGCCATTCTTGCAATTGTTATCCTTGCCATTGCCATGCTTACCATTATTGCCTTTCTCTTAGACATCCTCCTGTATTGTCCAATATGAAGACAAAGTCGCTCACTCTCGCCATTGCCATTCTTGCCATTGCTATTCTTGCCATTGCCATTCTTGCCATTGTCATTCTTGCCATTGCCATTCTTGCCATTGCCATTCTATCCATTGGCACTCTAGCCATTGCCTACGGTGGCTCATTAGGGGCATTGGTAGAAAAAAATCTAGCTCGCGATATCGCGACTTTGAACTCGCGATTCGCGACTCGGAAGTTGCGATTCGCGACTCGGAAGTTGCGATTTCGCGACTTTGAACTCGCAATTTCGCGACTTTGAACTCGCGATATCGCGACTTTGAACTCGCGATTTCGCAACTTTGAACTCGCGATATCGCGACTTTGAACTCGCGATATCGCGACTTTGAACTCGCGATTTTGCAACTTTGAACTCGCGATTTCGCAACTTTGAACTCGCGATTTCGCGACTTTGAACTCGCGATATCGTGACTTTGAACAATCCAAGATGGCGGGGACGCCAAGCAGCAAGAGCGTGAAAGAGGTGAGTGTTGGATATCTACCTGAAGTTAATATTGTTGTTGTTAATATTGTAAGTTGATATTGAGTGTTGCCCCATGGCATGTATATCGTTTATAGTATTTCGGTTTAGTTGATTCTACCAATTTGAAGCAAAACTGTGTGATTCATGATCAGCTCGTCAGCTTTTAAAATATATCTCTTGAAGGTGTGTGAATTCCTTAAGGAAAGAAAAGTGGATGATACGATAGTTGATAATTTTACAAATGAAAAGGTACATGTACATTCTTTGAGACATTTTAGTGCAGTTCTACTGTTTTTGAATTTCAGTCACGTGTGAGCAATTGCTGTATTGAATATTATTAACTTAGTTGTCCATACATTTTTATATATTTCTAGATGGATGGCCAGGCAATCATCTTTGCACCTGACACAACTCTCAAAGAATTAGGGCTTGTTACGCAGGGAGACATCTGTGTTCTACGTGCATTTTGCTCCAATGCAATTGGTCATAATGGACAAGAACCAAAGGAAAGTCGAGAGGCAATAAAACGAAAATTGCTTGAAAAGCTGCTTGAGAAAAGGAAGAAGCTGAAAGGTTCTGACAGTTTTCCAAAAGAAAAGACAAAGACCAGAAGATTCCAACTTGGTTGGTTAAATTATAATCACAGCAAGGAACGATACATCATGGTGCGAACTGTAGATGGTGGTGGTACAAGGGATGTTGACCTGCCTGAAGATGCCACTAAAAGTGATGTCATTCAATTGGCTTGTGGCCTATTTTTTCCAGGTGGAAGCAGTAAGTTTGGTTTAGAATGTGACATGGAATTTAACTTGGGAAATTTTAGTTGTACAAAGATTACTTGTGTAACATTTCCTGATGGTACAGAAAAACCTTTCAGCCTTGGAAATTACTTTCAAGCCAATCATCTAAAGCGTGCTCGTCTCTATTTAATGTCCATGCAGTACAAGAGAAAAAAGTTACCAATACTATGTCAAGATTTGATGTACTCCACAGCAGATGTTCTTTACAATTCTGATCAGGATTTTGAAGAAACAAAGAACAGCATAGAAACAAGTGCAACAGAGTCTCCTTCTTCATCAAATCAGTTTGTGGTTGTTTCTGAAAACACCCCCCCCCCCCCCCCACTCATTTTACGTGAGGATGACGAGAACTTAAGGTAGATAAAATGTATTTAAAAAAATATCAAACATCCCTAGGGTGTACAGTAGCTAGGGCAAACATTTTGTGAAATTCCTCAAATTTTGAGGATAGCTAGTTTTTGGTAGGCAATTATTTAGTTTCCAGATAACTAGAAGCTTGGGAAAAACAATGGCAAAAACTCTTATGACGCCACAAGCCTCGCACTGACTAAAATACTGTATAAATACAAATTCACAAAAAGAGGAATTAAATATCACTGTAAAACCAGGTCAAAAGTTTGGAAATAGTTCTCATTTTGTGAATTTTATTTATATTGTGTGATATTTGTAGCACCATATAGCACCATATTTGCATGTACAGTAGTCATTGTTGATGATTACACTGTCGTTGTAGTCAGAAACATAGAACACCAATTAAGGATCAAAATTGTACAGACTTTTTGTTGCAGAGGTTCACATAATGTACAGTGCTTTAACCTAAACTGTTTGTAATTATGTTTTAATGTATAGTATATATTTGTTAATATTTGGCTTTTTGATTAGCAGCAACAATAATGTCCAGAGTGAAGAACAACAAGAACTATTAGTAGAATCAGATGGTTTACCTCAAGGTCCTGCCAGCTCACTTTCAATATTTTTACAGTAAAATAAATTAACAAGAATCTGACCAAATAGTTTTTTTTTATTACATTACATACAGTATATAGTTTTGTTATATGCATGATAAATTACTACATTGTGATTGGTTGAGAGGAGCCTAATTCTATTGTTGATTATAAATTTTTAGTTAAAAAGTGGTGAACTGACAAGCTTTTAGAGAATGAAGCCTTGCTGATTAGTTTTGTTGGGTTTTTTAAGGTGCCTATATCATGGTTGGGGATTTTTCATATTTAGGATATTTGGAACCTTCTGAGAAGATTTGTAATATTATCTTCCTTTTCTAAAGTTTCATCTTCATGGACTTTTTCGCTGTTAAAGTTGATGGAAATGACGTGTAAGCAGGAATCTGTAAAGTGGTTTTTATATAGACAAATTCCTGTTCAGACGTCACTTCCGTCAATTTTAACAATGAAAAAGTCCATGAAGATGAAATTATAGAAAAGGAAGATATATTATAAATCTTCTCAGAAGGTTCCAAATATCCTAAATATATAAAATCCCCAAGCTTGTCACCAAGAGCTGATTATAGTTTTTATATTTTATTTATTACTCGGACTATTGTGGTAGGCTGAGTCTAGATTTTGGATCCGTTTCTAAATTTTTTTCTTTCTGTGTCACAAAATGGCATTTTTGCACAATTTACTTCTGGTAAGACATCTCGACCGTAAGGCCATGTTGCATCATTTGTACCTCGATAGCCAAGATTTTTCTCTTCAATAGCTTGGCGTTGGACGAAGTGTGTTCTCGAAGGTTTTCCCCTGAATATAGCCTAGATTCAAGTGACTTAGCAAATACTTTTGATCAATGATGTGGCTAATGATGTGGAATCTGCCGAATCCAGCACTATATGGTTGTCTATTGAAAGTATATTAAGGGCCAAGGGGCCATATTTTAGCCATTGAGATCCGTTTAATTATTTGGCTAAAAGAGCTTGTTTATAAAGCAAACACTTCATGAAATGGTGTACTTCATATAAGACCATTTTTAGAAGACCCCTTTCAATTTGTCAAAAATTATGGTTGTCTATAGCTAGAGTGCGTACTGTGCTGTCGTGATTTCGAACTGTGCAATCAGTCTCATAGTGGTTCTAAATAACTATGCGTGCTGTTCCATAGGTTTTGTAGATGTGCGCAGTAGCCCAAGTGAACGCCTGGGCAGGCGTCTTGTTATATTTAAATTTTGCATTACAGTACGGTATATATTAAAGTAAATGGTTTGAACCTAGGATTAATACGTGTTTGTGAAAATTGATGTTGCGATCATCTTCAGAGTCAAGTGAAAGGTTTCTGCCAGGTTTGCCTATATTTATGTTCACGATTGCGGTATATGCGTGCTTTCTTTATTTTTTCCCCAACAAACAAATACCGACAGCACCACGTTACACCCACCACAGATTCCACACATACCGCAATCGTGACGTAATGAGCCAGATACATAAATACAGGTGAACCTGACAGAAAACTTTCACTTGAGTCTGAAGATGACTACCGCTGAGGCCATCGAAACGTCAGTCACTACTGTATTAACATCAACAACAGCAAGACTACACTAACCTTGATGATAAATTTTCACAAACAGTATATATTATTTCAATGTGTTTAGTAATTCTGTGGAAGTTGTTACATGTATAGTTTTTATCCAGATGCTTTAAATTCTGGAAAGTTGAATACAATTCATGCAGTATCTTTATTTTACATTGCAGAAGAAAACTTCGAAGAGGTATTTGTCCATCGAACACAGATCAAAGCTGACCTGATCTCAATTTTCAAAAACAAGGGCCCAACAACCTCCTTTGATTTTCGAGTCATTGACGAACAGGGCAATGTTGAAAAGGGTGAAGGTGTGGGTGTAGCAAGAGATGTCATTTCTACTTTCTGGCAGCAGATTTTTGCATCCACAGCCATTGGTGATATTGAAAAAGTTCCATGTATTCGCCACGACTATCAAAAAAGTGAATGGGAAGCAATCGGTTGCATTCTGGCATATGGCTTCAAGAAATTTAGATATTTTCCAGTTGGTCTATCTAAAGCCTTTGTTGCTTCTTGCATCTTTGGCGAAGACAAGATTGATGAGAGTTAGTTGCTGTCTTCATTTCACTCTTACATAACAGCTGATGAACGGGAAATTTACGACAGCATTAAGAGAGATGATTTCAATGAAAACGATGATAATGTCCTTGAATTTTTAGGAAACTATAAGTGCTTCAAAGTCCCTTCCAAGAATAATGTGCATTCGATAATATTAGAATTAGCACATCAAGAACTAATTCAGCGCCCACGATATATTGCTCAGTGTTGGTCCACTGTTCTCCTTGAATTAAAAGAACATGAACAGTTCAAAAGTCCTGATAGTCTTGCAGATTTTTATGCAGAGAAACGTCTGACTGGAAAGAAAGTTATCAAGACCATCATCTCAGAACCTTCTAATGATGTAGAAAGACAAAGTTTGGATTTTCTGAAGAAGTTCATTCGTTCCTTGGATGCAAATGCGTTGGAAGCATTTCTAAAGTTCACAACTGGCAGTAACTTGCTGTTAGGCATACTCAATGTCTCCTTTACTTCATTGGAAGGTATTGCAAGACGACCTATTGCACATACATGTGGGCCACTTCTTGAACTACCACGTACTTATCAATCATATAATGAACTTTCAGAGGAATTTACATCTATTTTACGTGAAAAAGGAGCATGGGGTTTTAACATTGTATGAAGATGAGAGGCCCTGTTTAGATATACATTTCTGATTTCCAAAACTAAATCAGAGAACATTTATTAAATTGAAAATAAGTATCCTTCCAGAACTGCAGTTAGTCAGTGAAAACATTTTATGGACTGTTGATGTTATAAATTATTGTTAGGTTAAATTGTTATTTGTTTATTTTCTTGTTTACAAATTATGAAATAAATATAAGCAGCGAAAATGACTTGACATGCTGTTTTACCATTGGCACAATCATAAGGTACTTTTCAGAGACAGAAGCTCGTCCTCCATAACTTGATATGTGGGTGGTGCATACGATTCTTTTTATCTTAATGTCTCTGGGGGCCATGCAGCACCATCAAAAAATAAATTGACAGTAAAAGATATCTGAGTATATTGAAATTACTAGATTTTATATGTATGGAATCATGTCAAAGAAATAAGTGATTCCTATACTGAGTTATCCCTCCGTCATTCAGCCTTAGTTATCACTAACATACAGTACATGTACCTATTACTGTTAGGATTAGAATATTTTTGTTGAAATTAATGTTAGGATATAAGTTACACTTCAGTATTTTTATTAGGTCTAAGGATGGTCTAAGGGGCTCACTCATCCCTAGAGGTGAGTGACTAGGGGTCATTTAGTTGCTGGGATGAATGACCAGAGACAGGACTCCCAGGAGCATGGGCAGGACTCCCATGAGAATGGGAGTATGTCACATGCAAGACAAGAAGAGGGACTCTTGGGAGAAAGATTTGGGAACCAACTACTGTAGAATTACATGCTACATGTATTACCCCCCCCCCCCCCATGGTATAAGTATTTGTTCTAAAAACCGTAAAAACTGGATTTAACCGTTTCGCGCCAAATTGTTAATCGGTGGTACACTATGAATAAGATTGACATTTAACCCCAATACATATCAGATATACAAGTAAAGCTCAAAAATGTTCGAAGGACTCAGATAATTTTTCTGTCTGAAAGTGAAACTATTATAATATGTTAGTTACATCAAATCACTTATGCGTGTTACCAAATTACTGTACAAAGCAAGAGCATCATCGGCACTCCGAGCTACAGTTAAGCCTTCATCTTCCATGATCATGTGTGCCAGATCTTTAAACTCTTCTTCACATTCAGACATAGGACGTGTTTCGCTGAGAGTATCGCGTGCCAATTAAATTTCTACCTCAGGGATAACTTCCTTGTAATTTTCACTTCCAGTAAGTTCTGGTAAGAAATAAAGTACGTCAGGTCGGCCATGTGGGCATTCGCTATTCGAAGATTTTCTAATATGATGAAGATTCCAATTCTGCGCTACACGATTTAGTTCCTCCCGAAGTAGATGCATAAAACAAAATCTTAAGCACTCAACTTGAACTGGGTCATCGTCGGAATATGCTCCTGAATCTCGCAAATCTTTGAAAAATTTCATCCACCAATCTGTCTCACTCTTTCTGAGGAAGGACCACCAAGCTTCTATCCTTTGATTGGACACGGATTTACCATACATAAATCTCTTTTCACCAGATAATGCGTCATTCCCATCACGTCTAAAAAACCGTTGCATTTCACAAACATTTACATTTTCCGTACCACGATCACCTCGGATTATTCGCGGTACTCCTCCCACTTGACCAACACAATCAATAAAATATCGCCCAATTATTCTTGGATTTTTGTTACTTATGCCGACTTCAAGCCAAAGGATTCGTCTGCTGAAGCCGTCTATTGCTCCATGAATACTAAACCCATAAGGCTTTAGTTTGTCATATCCATCTAAATGCCAGATCCAATTTGGGCCTTTGGCTGAATATTTCCGGCGTCGAAGTTTGTGCTTGGAGCGACAAGCAACTCCTTCTGGATCTAATGTTTTAACAATCATTCTTACAGATTCCCTATCAACAACCAGATTGTGGTCAATTCTTAGACGTTGGTGCATTTGGCGATAACCAACGCTACTCCCACTTCCTTGTAGTTCCATCTCAACAGCACGGATAACTTCTTCATGATTACTACCATTGCCCCTTCTAAACAACCCGCGTTTACGTAGGATTCTCTTTAACTGTCTGAGGCTTAAAACAATCCCATGTGTTAGAAGAAGAAACGCTATTATTTCCTTGTAACTGATCCCGAGCTTGAAGTAGTTTTCTACGATGCTGTCGCGATCCTGTTGGTTACCTTCAAAGACAGGGAGATATGGCGGAAGGACTGCACCAACAAAGAACACTTCCCAAATTAAAATCACAAGTTTAAAAGGTCTGGAAGTCATGGTACTACTGCGAAGAAAGCACTAATGAGTGAAACCCAGACTCATGATATAGGTATCTCGCGATATCGCGAGTTCCAAGTCGCGATATCGCGAATTCAAAGTCGCGATGTCGCGAGTTCCAAGTCACGATATCGCGAGTTCAAGGTCGCGATATCGCGAGTTCAAAGTCGCGATATCGCGACCTCCCAGTCGCGAATCGCAACTTCCGAGTCGCGATATCGCGAGTTCAAAGTCGCGATATCGCAAGTTCAAAGTCGCGATATCGCGACTTCCGAGTCGCGAATCGCAACTTCCGAGCCGCGAATCGCGAGTTCAAAGTCGCGATATCGCGAGCTAGATTTTTTTGTACCAATGTCCCTAATGGGCCACCGTAATTGCCACACTAGCCATTGCCACTCTAGCCATTGCTACTCTAGCCATTGCCATTCTTCCCATTGCCATTATTGCCGTTTTTCTTAGACATCCTCCTGTATTGTGCAATATGAAGACAAGGCCGCCCTTTTGAAAAATTTAGAAATTAAGACAAAATGGCGGACTGAATTAATTTTTATAAAATTGTCTGTAAAAAAAGTTCCTATTATTGCAATTTGATAAAAATTTCAGGACTTACATAACAAAATGCCCTTGTCGTTTCTCCGCTGTCGTTGTGCCATTGTCCTTGTCTTGTTGTCCTCGTCCACTTTTCCTTGTCCTCTTGTCCTTGGCCCGTTGTCCTCGTCCCGTTGTCCTCGTCCCGTTGTCCTCGTCCCGTTGTCCGTGTCTCCTTGTCCTTGTCCCGTTGCCCGTGTCCCGTATTCTTCTTTTTTTTGTTTGTTTCGTGTTTGGACAGCAGGTAGGTAGGTAGGTAAAACTTTATTTAAACACGCTAGCCTCGTCAACATTAGCTGATTTCCACGAGGGGCGTCACACTATTTAATACATACAAGTAAGAATGAAATAAAACAAGAAAGTTCATTATGTACAAGAACTACGGTATATAATTATATAAGTAAAAAAATTGATAATTAAAAATAATATATACATACACTCTATACAAATATTCTAGATTCAAGGTTTGATCCAGCATCATAATCAAGTTGGGCGTATCTTCCTCTTGAAACAATCGACCGTATCGGCCAATTTAACTTCCCGCGGAAGATCATTCCACAACATGGCACCGCTATATTTGAAGCTCTTTTTTAAAGATTCAGTTCTGGGCTTCGGAAGTGTTAAATCTGTTTCACTATTTCTTAAATTATGTATATTTTGTGAAACGCTCCTTTCACAAAAGGATTGCTTTAGACCTGGGGCAGTGCGGTCATTGAGTATTTTGTACATAAAAACAGATTTTGTATAGGATCGCTTTACATCCAACGTTTCCCATGATAGGCTGTCGAGAACATCGGCTGACCTAGCGTCATAAGTGGCTCCCGTAATTACTCTTGCCGCGCGAGATTGAAATTTTTGTAATTTATCTTGGAGCAATTTACCACAGTTATCCCATAAGGGGGAACAGTAATCAAAGTAAGGTTGTACTAGTGCTTTGTATATGGTTTCTAAAGTGTTGGCAGGGACATAAGGTTTAACCCGTCTAATAGCCCCAATACCAGCACCTGCCTTTTTGCATATAGTCTCAATGTGTTTTTCCCAGCTCAGTTTTTCGTCGATTTCTACCCCCAAACATTTATGAGAGGTAGTTCGAGAGACTGGTTCGTTATTCAACAAGACACGACTATCGCCAACCTTATTTTTAAGATTATATGGCGACCCAATAAACATCAGTTTCGATTTGGTTGGGTGATGTTGTAGCTTATTCTTGGCAAGCCAAGTTCGAATATTGTTTAGGTCGGCATTTAAGTTTTCAACAAGTGTGTCAAAATTAGATGATGATGAAGATATTTGCGTGTCATCTGCATAAAGGCATGGTGTTGTAGATTTCAGACATTCTGGCATGTCGTTAATGTATAATAAAAACAATAATGGACCCAGTATCGAACCCTGTGGAACTCCACATATTATTTTTCTAGGTAATGATGTGTGACCATTGACAAAGCACACTTGTTCTCTGTTTGTCAGGTAGGATTCGAACCATTTTAGTTCGAGATTAACGACTCCAAATTGATTATTCATCTTGTTTAACAGAATCGTGTGATTTATTGAGTCAAACGCTTTTCTGATGTCAAGAAATACAACGCCATTTAACATGCCATTGTCCATACTCTCCAACCATTGATCGCACATTTGGATGAGTGCGGACACGGTCGAGTGTTTTGGACGAAATCCCGATTGAAATTTCGATAACATCGAGTTTTCGGTCAGATACTTATATATATCTGGCCGAAAACTTCTTTCTCAAAGCACACCTAAGATTTGCCAAAAATTCGCAATTTCCCCACCAAAATGGCCAGGTCTACCGTGGGGTTTAAGAGGGGTAGAGCATTTTTCAACTTTGTCCCGGACAGTCCTTGTCCAGTTGTCCTTGTCCGGTTGTCTTTGTCCCATTGCCATGTCATGGCATACAATATATTTATAACATGAATATTTTTTGAGACATCCTCCTGTATTGAACATGAAAATTTTTTTTCGACATCCTCCTGTATTGCGCGTTAAAAATTTAGACAAAATGGCGGACTGACCTAATTTTTATAAAATCGTTTATAAAAAAAGTTCCTGCTATTGCAATTCGATAAAAATTTCAGGACTTACATAACAAAATGCCCTCTTCACTTTAGGCAAAAAAAAAGTACACATTAGGTTTGACCATAAAAGTTACAATATCTCTTAAGCTATGAAGCTTATAGCTTCACCCAGCAGATTAGCGTGATGAGCAGCTAACTTTAGAGACTGGCATCATTCCATACTAATTTATGGTTCAAATGCGAACGGTAATGTGTTAATAACTGGCTTGTGGCAGCCAAGCGTTCATAGCGACGTTGCTTTTTGATCCTTCGATGTCGGCTCTTCCTATCATTGCGAAGCAGAATTCGCCAAGCGTCGGATTGTTCACCCGCCAATAGGGAACGTGAGCTGGCTTTAGACCGTCGTGAGACAGGTTAGTTTTACCCTACTGTTGAAGTGTCGTTGCAATAGTAATTCTGCTCAGTACTAGAGGAACCGCAGATTCAGACAATTGGCATTTGCACTTGGCTGAAAAGCCAATGGTGCGAAGCTACCATCTGTTGGATTATGACTGAACGCCTCTAAGTCAGAATCCGTGCTAGAAAGCAACGATTCATTCCTCTGGATGATCTTAGGCAAACGAGAATAGAGGCCCCCGGGCCTCCTGCATCACAATGTGCCGACGAGCAGACTACGCTCCAATGTACTACCCTGACCAAAGTCTAAATTTTCCAGAGCTAAATCCTTTGCAGACGACTTAAATAAAGAACGGGGTATTTGTAAGCAGTAGAGTAGCCTTGTTGCTACGATCTGCTGAGATTAAGCCCTTGTTCTAAGATTTGTGTTACCTTTTTTTTTTTCTTCATTGCATCACTACATCCTCCTGTCTTGTTGGTCGTACAAATATTTTGCCCAAGGCCTCAAAAGTACTGCAGTCATCATTTACCTTCTCTCCTACTTGCCCACCCAAGGGCGAATCCACGAGAGCCAATTTCGTTTCCTTTTTTTTCCTGGACGAACAAGTGACAAAATTGCAGTGAACGCGAGGGAAGCTTCCTTCGTTTTGTCCGAGAGAAACGTAACGAGCGTAGCTACTTAAGGTGGCATCGCCCCGTCTAGTTTTTTTTTTTGTATTTTATTTAATATTTTTTTTCCTTTTTTTTTTTTGTTTGTGTTGTGGCACAGCAGACCTAAGATTTGCAAAAAATTCGCAATTTTGCCACCAAAATGGGCAGGTCTACTGTGGGGTTTAAGAGGGGTAGAGCATTTTTCAACTTTCTCCCGGACAGGGGCTCATGTCCAGGTTGACCGCGACTCGCTATCTGGCAAGATGGGGCTTTTGGCATTGACGCCGTCGCTGCGACTTCCGGTAAGTCAAACGCGCCTGTTAAGCCAGGACGCAATTGAGTGCGACGAACTGTCGGTGGAAAAGAGCTCTGCAACATTGGCTTGATACCCTCCCCACGGCGTTTTCAAACAGCTCCAGTTCAACTGCACTATAGAAGAGGGGGTTGCCTAGGCATATGTCTGCACTACTACCTGGTCACTTCTATCCGGTTCGAACTGGTAATTACCATGTCATGTCATGTGCATTTCTTGGGCGGAGGGGACACATTTTTGGGGGGGACATATTTCCTGTGACACCGGGTTCGGGTGGCAGGTTCCCGTCCTCGTCCTCGTAGATCACTTTTCGTTTGCGGTGCGGCGTCGACAACGACAACAACAACAACAACAACCCTCGTTTTTTTTTATTCTCGAGTTTGTTGTTTTCACTTTTTATATTTGCCACGTCTTTGGATTTTCTTGGCGAAAAATTCCTCCGGCGAACAAACGGGGGTCCAATCGTCGGCGTTGGAACCTTTCCCATACGTTCAAGCAAATTATAGCTTGGTTCCCCCACAAGACACTTCACGTTTGAACGTTGTTCAACGAACAGCCCCGCACAACACTCGCACGCATTTTTCTTCTTGGAAGACCCAAACCCGGGACAGATTTCCTAGGAAATGTGTCCCCCCCAGGGAAATGGCAAAGCCATTCCTGATCACCTACCCCCAGAATGGCAAAGAATGGCACATGCATGGCAAAGCCAGCACGAACACCAGTATTCATGACCAACACGGGTCGCTTTTGAGAGTCATCGC
Organism: Corallium rubrum; assembly: GCA_964035015.1. NCBI lineage: Eukaryota > Metazoa > Cnidaria > Anthozoa > Scleralcyonacea > Coralliidae > Corallium > Corallium rubrum. The sequence goes on along the minus strand of CAXIUP010000185.1, from coordinate 290,413 downwards.
ATCGCTCATTGAAGAACGGCAAACTACACTATTATATTAATTAACAAAGCAAAAAAATGGTGAGCTGCCGAGAATTTCGACAATGAAATACTAACGTTTCACGCGGAACCCTTCATTAAGTAACCTCGAGCCAACACGCTCTTGGCGTAAAGCAGACAGCAAATTTTAATAATAGCGAGGGTCTCTGGTGAAGGAAAATTTCGAGTTTAAGAATATATGCAGCCCAGCAAACACACACACACACATATATATTGTGTGTGTGTGTGTGTGTGTGTGTGTGTGTGTGTGTGTGTGTGTGTGTGTGTGTTTGCTGGGCTGCATATATTCTTAAACTCGAAATTTTCTTTCTCGGCACTATATATATATATATTGATATAGTGTATGAGGCGCCATACATGACAATATACTGTTAAAATATATATCTACCAATAAAGCCTTTTATCACGGCTATTGATTTATTTATACGGAATTCCTAAAATATTTACGGCTACGATAAAATATTTACGGCTACGATAAAATATTTACGGCTACGATAAAATATTTATGGCTACGATAAAATATTTACGGCTACTGCGCCCGCTCGACATATGAAAGCGTTCGGATTAGATGAGTACTTGGTGTTATAAAACCATTCCAATTCAAAATGGCGACGAATGAAAACAGCCACAGCAGTGCCAATGCGACAAGCGATGTCGATAACAGCCTGGAGAATCTTGTCAGACAAGTTGTTTCACATCCCAGGTTTCAAGAAGCTGTGAATAATGTAAATTCAAACTGTGAAAATGCAAGTACCAGCCGTGAATTTTCCTCAAATTTGAGTCAAAATACTCCTTCCAATATACGCGCACACCAGCGCGCACGCCACGTGAAGAATTGCAATCCCTGTTCAATAGAGGGGCATCACTCCAACAAAGTCTGAACATCCCGCAATTTCAGCGAAGAACTAGTTGGACTCCATCGCCCACTTCAAGAAGTCAAAACCTGGGAAAGCGCAATCCTTTTTCCAAAACGACGAACAAAGGAAAGAGAAAAGTAAAGAAAACCACATTTTCCCGCGAAGTTGTACTACTTCGTCGTCCGTCAGAGGGGATAGTTCGAGGTGGAGCTAAAGCGCAGTTACAGCGTTTGGGACATATTTTGAGCTCGTTCGAATTTGACAAAGCATGGTCTGCAGATGAGGTGCTGGCAAAACTAGTGGAAGCTTTTAAAATTCCTTTGGATGGAATGCTGGCAGTGACAGAGCTGTCAGAGCCTCAGTGCAAGAAAGTAACAAATGGCAGAATGTTCATTGTCAGAATGTACAAATCATGTTGAAACTTCGTTCAGTTTCCTGTGGACCTTATCATAAGGACATTAAGGGTTCTATTTTGTACATTTTGTTGACACTGCATTTTGTGATTTTCTTTCAATATTTGTAGAATAAAGATCATGATGGGCATGGGGAATGATTTAGTTGAACCTCAACTTACAAAGGAACAAAGTTTAACTGGTGAAATGATCAGTAAAATATTTACTCAGAGAACCATCTGGCTGTTACCATTGAAGCCTATCATCAGTTCTAAAGAAGACCAATTTGTATGTTGCTTTATTAATCCAATTTTTAAATAATTGCGCTCAACATAGCTTACCTAATTTCATAAAGACATTAAGTGTGGTCAGTTCATCACCTTTTTGTTATTTTTGAAATTTTAAAGGAAGAGGAAGAATTGGATTTTGATGTTTTTGAAGATAGTGAAGAAGGAACTTCAGCCAAATTATGCAGACCAAAAATGTTAGTGAAGTTTCTATGATTGTAATTTTTACCAGTAAATTTTGTTATTTATATATGTCACAGATATTATTTATAAGATATAAATTTACATTTTTCTTGTTGAGCAATGAAGAAATAATCAAAGTGATTATGAAGAATTTTGTAGGAGGCATTGTGCTGTGTTTCAATTTATTAATATATTTATTCTTTAATTTTGTTTAAATTTTGTTGTAATTTAATTAGTTCTCATTTTAATTCAATGATTTTCTATTTAATGCAAAACTAGATGAAGTGTCACATGAAGATTTGCATGGAAATGACATCACACAGTATATATGTACTAATGCTAGCTCTGGACCAATTGATAAGGAAAAGCCAACATCCCCAGGCCATCAACAAAAAGTGGCTACCCTAAGCGAAATGTTTCCCTCTGTTGATGCCAATCATTTGTCACAAGCTCTTTCATCCAGCAATGGTGCTTTGGAAGACGTTATCGACAGTTTTCTTCCAAAAACTGGTTAAGTTTATTATTAATTCTTTGATTAATAGATTAGATTGTTATTTCTATTTAATTATTTTATTTCTATTTATTTTTTTTTGTAGAAGGAGATTTAAATAGCTCAAGTGATGACGACTTGCCATCAGTGGTGTGGGAAACACCCCTTGCAGCCACAGAAATTGTATCTTCGAAGGATGGTTGGCAATCATTGCAAAAGTTTGTTGATGAGGCTATCCACAAATTTCATGAAGAAATTGATATACAGGTGAACCGGCATTCCGATATTCTTTTGCAATTGATACGAAAGTATAAAAACCCAGAGTTTGATCTATAGAAGCCTTTAAATGTTCAATTCATTAATGAGTTTGGATTGGATGGTGGAGGTGTGACCAGAGAATTCTTCAACATGTTGATGAATAGTTTGATTACGCCAAAAGAAAGTGGTATGAATCTTTTTGAAGGATTAGTGGGACATTTATTACCACGCCACGATTATGACATGCTATCAGGAGGATTATTTAAGATCATGGGCAAGATGATTTTGCACTCAATTTTAAATGGTTGCTGTGGAATAGCTGGCTTGTCTCCCATTGTTATTGCTTACCTATGTACAGGTCATCGAGATGAAGCAGTGCAACACTTGACTCTGGATGATTTCCCTGATCCAGTTTTACAGGAAAAACTTCAGGAGGTAAAGTAGAATAATTATTCAATTGTGTTTTGCCTCTGTGAAACTAGATGTCTCTATTATATTGATCTAACTGTTGTAGCCGTAAGTGACTGTTTGGCATTTGTTATCTTCATTAATACTGTAGAATAGGCTGTTTGAGCCACATGAGTATTTGTATTCAGAAATGAATTTGTTGCTACTTTAGGTCAGCTTTGAAGTCATGCTGCCAGTCTCTCAAAGCAGCCTTATATCTGTTAGGAAAATGGGTATCTGTTCTAGTAGAAACACTATATGCTCTTATGCTGATTAGTTAGTATTGTTATAAACATTATTGATTTTTTGTAGCTATTGAGTTGTGAAAGTGCAAAACTTATAGAATTTACAAACCCAGATTCTCCACTTTGTATCATTGATGAGCTTCAGAACAGTGGTTATCCTCATATAGAAATAACAGAAAACAACAAGCGTTATGCATATGAATGTTGCTTGGTCAATGAGGTCATCACTAAAAGATTACCCGCATTAGATGACATGAGAAAAGGTATTGGTGAAGTGAATGTAATGGGCATAACATTGCTGTTCCTGTTGGAAGACTTCCCTGAAATTCGTGCTCGAGTTTTCCCAGGTTTTGAAAATCATGTGTCTGCCAAGGATCTAAGAAGGCATTTGGTTTTCGAAGATTCTTCAAACAGTAAATCTGCCCAAGCAAAGCATTGGTTTAATCAGTACATTGACGAGTTAGATCAACGAGGTATGTTTTCACACACCTCGTTGATCTAACGAGGTGTGTGAAATTTGTGTTATTTATTATGTTGTGTTATGGAGAGAGGGTGGCGTTTATTCAAATAAACATGGCATTTTATTCCTTAATTTCAACTTCAAAAAACAATTGTGTGATATTTCTAATTGTGATATAACAATTGTGTGATAATCTGATATTTCTAATCAGTAGGATAATTGTTATCAGGAGAACACTGAATAGCAGGAGATGTAAAACATTTAGCTTTCGATTAATAGCACAGCTGCCATATATAAATTGATGCCATGGTTACCATCGTCAGATAGTGGATCAATGTCTTCTTGTAGCTGTTGCAGCTGTTGTGGTGACAGTTGCGACTCAATTTCTGGCACTTCAACATCATTCTCAGAGTCACAGCTTGGTAATGGACCACCCCCAGTGCCATATTCCATCCAGCCTTCTTGGGTTGAAAACAGGCTGTTTACTGCAGAGTAGTCAGAATTAGCCACTGCACTGATACCAGAGTGCCATATCTGTAATGGAGAACGATTTCCTGCAGAGCTCATGGGGTGATTGTTCCAATCGTTTTCCAATTCGTGCAGTGCTCTATTTATTCGAGGTAAAAATACATAATGCAAAGCAAATAGGTGATGCTCGCTATCAGCTTGGAGTAGGTGAAAATGTTCCAAGTAGTAAAAGATATTTTGATAGTATAATACAATGTTCTTCTTCACCTCCAACCAGAGACGTTCAATTCTCTGGTTGTGTACGCTCTTTCCAGTGATTGTACTCCCACGATTTGGTCCTCTGTTTGGATGGAACAGCATATACTTTGCAATTTCTATATTTTCCATCCCCATGTCTGATCTAACTCGCGATGGGAGCCCGAAGCGGTTGACAGCCTGCAAGAATAGCGAAACCACTGTATCTGCCTTATTGTTTGCACTACAATGAAGGTAAACTATGCATCTGCTAAAACCATCAATGCCTCCATGTATTACAAATCGCCAACGTATAAGCTTGTGATGGCCATCAACGTGCCTGAAAACAAGAAGAAAATTTATTCTTTTATGTTTGCTTTTATCTTGTAAAATAGCATCGTTGTTGGAAAACTGAAACAAATGTAACATTTTAAAATATTATCGAGCTCTATTTGAATTTCAAATTTATCCATTGCTTACCACAGGGCATTCGGACAAGGTACATTGTAAGTCCTCCTTGTAACTGCTCTTCAACGTCGTAAGGCTCTACTAACTGGATCCAATTCATTAATAGCATCTCGAATTCGCTGACGTTGTACAAAAATTTCTCTACTCCTTAAGGCTCCTATCACATAGGTTTCACCAGCATTTGGCAAGATTTCCAAGACTTCTCTCACAGCAATGCATAAATCTTGTTGAGATAATTCTGAGAAAGAATTACGTGGACCTGAAGTATGTGCAACATCAAGCTGATACTGATGGCGCCTTCGCAAGAGTGTTCGATAAGAAACACCTGCCTCTCTTGCAACAGCTGTCCAAGAACGATGAATATCGAACAAACCAGATATGACCGATTCTGGTATGTGATATCTTGGTCTTCCAGGATTTGGATACTCTTCGATTGGACATGTAAATTCAAATTGTGAATAGTACTCTGTGTTCATGAAAACAAGTTGTTGCATATCTTCACGAAGAGAGTTGATAAGGTTGTACAACTTCAACAACATGTCAATTAAGTTATCCGTGTCGTCGTCTGCTGTTTGCACGTGCAAGCATTGATACAGGACAGATTGTACCACAAAAATGTGATCATCCAAACGCCTAACATAGAATTCTAATACATTGATATCATTAGAATGAAGATTTCGGTGAGCTTGATGGTAAAGTGAGGGTATATCCTCGACGAAGAACTGGTTTAGATTATTTGCGTCCGCCATTTTGAATCGTTTTGCAAAATATTTTTGTTTTCCGCTGATTAATCAGAACGTATAGCGGGCGCAGTAGCCATAAATATTTTATCGTAGCCGTAATAGGAATTCCGTATAAATAAATCAATAGCCGTGATAAAAGGCTTTATTGGTAGATATATATTTTAACAGTATATTGTCATGTATGGCGCCTCATAATAGTGTGCCGTGCATATATATTGCTGGTGTGCATCTTACGTCATTGCCGCCTTGTTGGGTTGACGTTTTCAAAAGATTTTCATCATCTGCAATTAGAATATCATCCAACATGGCAAAAATATCTTTGTCCTTCGAATCTCAAGGGATTGGTTGCACACCACCTATAGTGTGCCTCTTCCTTTTCATACGCCTCCATTTTTTGCGAAGCAATTCTGTAGCTAAACGAGAGGCTTCGAGGAGAGTCTCCTGATGCTAAATAATGAATAGTCAATGCTAACCTTTCATCTGAACCAATACTATCACGGTTTTTGTTAGCCTTCTGAATGAATGGCCTCACAAGATTGTGTAAATAATCAAATTGGTTTGGTAACATCCTGAAATAAGTGAAATAACCTTCGTGATCTCCATCTCGTAATTCTTTTACCAATGTAAAAAACTCGCTCAATTGTGTTCGCTTCTGGAATATAGGTCTAACCCAAAAGCGCTTACGGTATTTTTGACGTTGTTTTCTTCGACTTTGCATGTACAATAAAAGAATCAATTTCCTTCTACTTAAACCCATGTTCAGTCGCCGGTCGCCATATTTGTTTTTAACAAAATGGTGGACATGGAAGAGTTTTGGCAGTTCCCTTGTTGTTGGGCAGCTGTGGACGGGTGCCACATCCCGATTAAGTGTCCACCTGGCGGTATGGAATCAAACAAGGAATATCACAACTTTAAAAACTTTTACTCGATTGTTTTAATGGCATTTGTTTATGCCAGATACCGTTTTATTTGGGCAAGCTGTGGGTTCCCAGGCAATTCTCATGATGCTGTGATACTACAATCAACTGATTTGTGGCAACAAATGAAGCAAGGTAACTTTATTCCTGAAATTAGTAAGGAGGTTCATGGAAGAACTGTACCACCCCTTGTACTTGGAGACTCAGCATTTCCCTTTCAAAGATGGCTGATGAAACCGTACACAAATGCAGTGCTTACACCAAAGCAGAGATACTTCAACTACAGGTTCAGTCGAGCTCGCATGGTAACTGAAGGGGCATATGGGCAATTAAAAGGTAGATGGCGTGTTCTACGGAAATGCGAAAGCAGTGCTCATGAAGTAAAAATGGCAACCCTTGCTTGTATTGTCTTGCATAATGTTTGCATTGAACAAGGCGATGCAATATCCAGGAAATCTGATCTGTCAGATCTGTCAATTGACCCCATTACAAACCAAAAGAGAGACAGAGAGACTGTCCGTCAAATGCTCCAAATGAGGTCATGCAGAAAGGTGAACAACACTTCAGTGGAAGCAAGTCGAAACCGAGATGCCCTTGCTGAAACATTTTATCTTGAGAAAGAAACTGGTGATGTGGTTTAATTATAACTCTTATTTATAGCAGTGGTGTTGCCAGGGTGAATCATGCACCCCCCCCCCCCCCCCCATGTATCTTGCCAAAATGACTTATCCCAATTTTTAACTTGATGTTTTATAACAGTGTTTTTAAATTTAATTTTTTAAAAATTCTTGTTACATTGTACTATATACATGTGGAACTCTAAGTAAAGTGAGTAGTCTTATTTTAAGTTTTACTTCAAAGGAATCAAAGAACTGAAGACAAACTATGTAATGGCATTGACATGTAATTATTAAGTCTAAAGCTTTAAATTTATTCCTTATCAGCCAATAGACCTAACCATGAATATTGCTTTATGTGTATGTTGTGTTTTTTTAAATACATGTACATGTCATTGTCAACCAATATATTCTGTGGATTTACGTTTCAGTTATTTTATTAAATAAACTTGACAAGACAAGACAAGACAAGACAAGCCAAGCCAAGCCAAGCCAAGCCAAGCCAAGCCAAGCCAAGCCAAGCCAAGCCAAGCCAAGCCAAGCCAAGCCAAGCCAAGCCAAGCCAAGCCAAGCCAAGCCAAGGCAAGGCAAGGCAAGGCACAAGGCAAGGCACAAGGCAAGGCAAGGCAAGGCAAGGCACAAGGCAAGGCACAAGGCAAGGCACAAGGCAAGGCAAGGCAAGGCAAGGCAAGGCAAGGCAAGGCAAGGCAAGGCAAGGCAAGGCAAGGCAAGGCAAGGCAAGGCACAAGGCAAGGCACAAGGCAAGGCAAGGCAAGGCAAGGCACAAGGCAAGGCACAAGGCAAGGCAAGGCAAGGCAAGGCAAGGCAAGGCAAGGCAAGGCAAGGCAAGGCAAGGCAAGGCAAGGCAAGGCAAGGCAAGGCAAGGCAAGGCAAGGCAAGGCAAGGCAAAGGCAAGGCAAGGAAGGCAAGGCAAGGCAAGGCAAGGCAAGGCAAGGCAAGGCAAGGCAAGGCAAGGCAAGGCAAGGCAAGGCAAGGCAAGGCAAGGCAAGGCAAGGCAAGGCAAGGCAAGGCAAGGCAAGGCAAGGCAAGGCAAGGCAAGGCAAGGCAAGGCAAGGCAAGGCAAGGCAAGGCAAGGCAAGGCAAGGCAAGGCAAGGCAAGAGCAAGGCAAGGCAAGGCAAGGCAAGGCAAGGCAAGGCAAGGCAAGGCAAGGCAAGGCAAGGCAAGGCAAGGCAAGGCAAGGCAAGGCAAGGCAAGGCAAGGCAAGGCAAGGCAAGGCAAGGCAAGGCAAGGCAAGGCAAGGCAAGGCAAGGCAAGGCAAGGCAAGGCAAGGCAAGGCAAGGCAAGGCAAGGCAAGGCAAGGCAAGGCAAGGCAAGGCAAGGCAAGGCAAGGCAAGGCAAGGCAAGGCAAGGCAAGGCAAGGCAAGACAAGACAAGACAAGACAAGACAAGACAAAACAAAACAAAACGAGAGTGAACATGTCCTTTTAGTTTAACATGACTGCACACTCACAATGACATATTAGATTGTTTATGATATTCTATGTAAAACCAGATTATTCAGAGAGAATGGTAATGTGTACCAGACCCAAAACTCTCATTTAGGTTTTCCTCTGCAGCCCCTGTCACTTGTGATAGAAATACTGAAGAGATTGGCATTGGTTGGGAAACATGGGACGATGCAACAAATGACTGGTTAAAATTGGAGCTTCCTGGGTAGCCACTTGTCCAGATGTTTGGTTGGGGAACCATAGGTGGCTGGTAGGCCATATTCATTGGTGCTTGGCTTTGACCTTGTATTGGGGTAGATTGTGACTCAGTGTTGTTCATTGAATTAAACAACATCTGAAAAAGCTTCAATTCATGTTGCCTCGATTGTTCAAATTCATCCTTCATTAACTGAAGCATCTTATCAGTTTTGTCATTTTCAAGAGTTTTTTTTACTAGCTCATTGGTCGATGTAAGGACATCCTCATATCTGTTTTTTTTTGGTTTTGACAGGGACAAACACCTTTCTTGTCTTGGGGAGTGAGCGACTACTCCCACCAACCTCATCTGAGGTATCTTGATTAGATGCACCATCAGTTGAACTGGTTGAGGGCTCTATGGCTTGGTCTGGCTGACATGAATCTCTGCATTTGACCAGTTGGAAAAGCTGATTGAACCAACTCCCATAACCCCTGTCTTCCTGAAATCTTTTGATTCCAGTAGCTGTCTTCAAGGTTAGGCCTGAAACACATTTTTTGAATTTGTTTCTTGCTTGTGCAACAGTACAATCAAATTCCTCACCTCTTTCTCGACATCTTATCTTTAGCTCATTTAAGATCTTCTCAAAAATTACTCCATTCTGTTGGTTCTTTGTATTTATAAAAATAAGTTTCTTCTTGAAGTAATCATCACTGGCTATGATGTCAATGAAATCATTGAGAATGTCATCTGTCCAACGCCCTTTTCTGCCAGGCTTTTTTTTTCTTTTGTTGGTTTCAGACCCTGGGGATTCATCTTCCAGGTCACTTTGATCATCTTCTAACTAACTCATCACAGTTGTTATTGTGTTGTCCTGTAAATAAACAGTTAAAACTTGGCATTACAATTAAGTTTAGTAGAACTCTGTCCTATTTGTACACTTCTATTACATAAATGCAACACAGTGCTGGCAGGATAATTTAACAAGCTATACCATTCAGTTGAAAAGAGGCAGATGGTCACTATAATATTCTTTGAATCACCCAAAATTTTGGCTCCAGGTATTGCAGATCTAGCTTATATAAACAATTAATAATGAAGTAACAATAAATTCTATGTTGAATTTGTTCAAACCCAAAACAAATGATGAAAAGATCATTGCCCTAGTGTTTGGATTTTATTATCTGGTGACATAGTGTGATGCAGTACATCCATGTTTAAAAATATTTAAAGACTTTCCAATAAAGCTTTATTGACATTTCTCAAAACTTTTGGCAACAATGCAAATTTTTGTATTGTAGTGCATAGTTAATTTGTTTTGTTTTCTTTTAGAAGCATTGTTGCTTTGTAAATTTCAGTATTACAGTACATGTATACTGCTATTTTGTGGGTATAGTTTTTTAAATAAACACAGCCCCATGAAGCCCAGTACATTTTTGGCAACACTAACAAGTAGGTTTCAGTTCTACTATTATTCAATATTGGTTGCCATGTATAAATATGAATGAATGAATGAATGCTAGCTTATGTTTGATTACATAGTACTATATGGGTTATAGAGATCACACAATTTCTTCCATGTGAGGATTTCCCCTTCTTTGATTTATTATTAATCAACAAACCAAGAAAAATCTGTGCATTATTCATTATTGTGCAATTTGGTTATTTGGCGTAAAATTTGGAAAAAGACAGCTTGGTGCACTGATCTGGTTTGGTGGCATTAATCCGCATTTTTTTCCCGATATATGCGACTTTTTCTGTATTGTCACTGTAAACTAGCTTTATACAGCAGACAAGAATCAAACAAAATATGTTTGTGCACGACATATTCAAGATATTGTGCGACAAACCTACAGATTACATTAGGCCAGGGGCGGGTTGTTCAAAAAGCGATTAGCTTAATCCAGGATTAGTGGTAATCGCACTTTGGGCCCCAGATTACCAGTTAAATGAAAAATGTAGTACCACTACCTTTCTTCGTTGTGTTGTCTTCCAGTTCCAGTTTTTCGTCGACTCCGACTGGTTGTTTACTTCTGTTCAAGATAAAACAACCATCACAACAGCCAACAGCTTTTCCTGGTTTCCATCCAGGAACATCTTCGTTCTCCTCAAATATAGAACAATTATTGCAAATAGCAATACTGCATCGCAAACACTGATATTTTGTGGTACTGGCACACACGTCGCAACACTTTCCCGCTATTAAAGTCACCATGTTGGCGCTATCTACCTCCTCCGCAGGCGCTTTTTTGGGCGAGAAGGGCGCGGGCGAGAGAAATTGCGGGGCGAGGAGAAATTGCGGGCTAAGAGAGAAGAAACGCCTGCCGACTAATGATTTCAAGATGGCGGAAGCATTTGACGACCGTACATATAGGCGTCTTGAAAAGCAGTTTGTCGAGGAAAACTATGACGGTAGAGTGTTTCAGAAAGCAAACGAGGTTGGAAAAGTCATTTGTCCGGAATGCTTTGCTAAAAATGGTGATATTAATTTCTTTACGTCGGCTGGAGTGGATTACCACTACAGGCATGCTCACAGGAGACAGAGTTTTGAGCACGACGATTCGTTGAAGTTATTTCAAGAAATGCACTTTGCTGAGACTTTAGCTTTTATTGATCAGTTGTCTAAGTTTAGAGCTATTAGAGACATTGGCTCTAGTTTGCTTAAAGGGTATGCCATAAACTCTGAACATTTGCAAACTGAAATACTTGCTAAGAGTAAGAAAGAAGCTGTGAAATTGGCTGGATTGATTTTAACGCATGGAAACTTTGTTAAATCATTGGCAACAAATGAGTATCCTGTATCTGTGTCGAGAAAAGGAGATGCACATGATTTTCCTGAGAAATTCTTCGTTTGGAGAGCTTCTACGAAAATATATGCTGAATCTGTTTATACCAGAGAGGTAAATTATATATTTATATGCTTCTTGAAGCTTTGCATGGAGTTTTACTAGTACTGTATAAAATAAAACAGTTTATGGACGCCTTCATGTAAAAAATAGTTTAATAAAGCTGAACTTTCATCCCATTGACCCAGGACATCTTCAGGGCTTAAAAAGTTTTTTGACAACATTGCATAAATCTCTGAAGATGTCCTGGGCCAACAGAACAAAAGCTCAGCTTTATTAAACTATTTTTTACATGGAGGCATCCACAAATTGTTTTGTTCTATATTATATATTTTTCATGCAAACAAGTATTGTTTTGTATTATTTTAGGATGTGGGTTTTCTTGTTTGATATGATAATTTTTTATTTGTGTTTTCTTACCAGATGCCAGTACAAAGATTTGAAGAACATCCACTGCAAGATATACCGTTGAATATCAGCAATTATGATACTCAAACATGTGACCAGAATCCAAAGGCTGTTCTCCAAAACGTTTTTGGATTTTCTTCTTTTCGACCAGGTCAGGAAGAAGCTATAGATGTTTTGCTAGCCAAGAAAGATGCAATTGTTGTGATTCCAACTGGTGGTGGTAAAACAATTATATACTCAGTTCCAACATTACTGCTGCCTGGTGTAACTGTTGTGGTTTCACCTCTCTTGATGTTGATGCATGATCAGTTGTTAAAATTGAGAGAAAAGGGCATAAACACTTGCTACATTAATTCTATGCTTACAAAAGAGAGCCGTGAAGCAGTTATTGCCAACTTATCAAGACCAGATTGTGAGTACAAGGTGTTACTTACGAGTCCTGAAGTTGTATTGAGTGATTCTGTACAAACTTTGTTACAAAAGTTAAAATTAGAAGGACGACTTAACTTTTTTGCAATAGACGAGGCACATTGCATTGACACATGGGGTGTTGATCTTCGACCGAAATACCAAGAGCTTGGTGCACTTAAGTGTTATGGAGTTCCTGTTGTGGCATTAACAGCAACTGCTACATCTGTCACAATTGAAAAAATAACACAAACTCTAACCCTTTCCAACCCAGAACTGATTAAACTACCATTCACAAGAGAGAATTTAATCTTTGAAATCCTACCAAAGAAACCTGGTTTTTCAGCAGCACTAAAACAGGTTGCCGAATTGATCTCTTTACGGTTTAGTGGTCAATGTGGAATTGGTTACTGCAGTCACAGAGAAGATACATCACAATTATCACTGGAGCTGAAGATGAATGAAATCTCCTCGATTTATTTCCATGGTGGTATTGTTGATACAGATATGAAATTAAAGCATGCAAACCTATGGCTTCATGGTGAAGTTGATGTGATGTGTGCAACCAATTCCTTTGGGATGGGTATTGATAAGCAAGATGTACGCTTTGTAATCCACCTTTCCTTTCCAGCCAGTTATGAAGCCTATGTCCAAGAGTCTGGGAGAGCTGGAAGAGATGGTTGTGATGCACATTGCATTATTCTGCACAGGTTTGAAGACAGAAAATTCCATTTGAACAACCTCACAAAATGCCAGATCTAGACGGCTTTCATCTTTGAATGACTTTACAAGTTATTTGATGAGCAGGGTCAGCTGTCAGCAAAAAATGATTGCAGAGTACTTTGGGAGTGCCATGGAAGGAAGATGTGGAAAATGTGGCAACTGTCTCAATCCAGTCACCCCTGCAACAATGGATAACACATTGCATGCAAAGCAGTTAGTTACTTGTCTGCAGCACATGCTGTCAATCAAGGATAAAGTAAGTGTTGAAGAATTAGGAGTAACTTATATTGGTTCTAAAAGCGCGGTAGTTCGAAATCAAAAGCTTGATCAAGTACCTGAATATGGGAAAGGAAAAGGTTATTTTAAGCTCACTAGTCATCTCACTGGATTTATTAATTACCTAATAGTTAAAGGTATATTTGTTGAAAACTTGAGAGATGAACATGATAGGGTGAAGTCCACCTATTTATCATTAGGTAATATCAGAGAACTTTTGAGTGGGGAAATTGATGTAATTTACTAGTTTAAGATTTTAAAGGGGGTCTACAGTCCATTCTGTGCATGACCAGTGTGGAGTCCCCAAAACATGATATTTGTTGATAATTAGATGAAGTAGGGAGCAACATGGCAGAGAACCAAGCAATTCGGTGAGGATATCTCTTCGGATTTCTTCTATTTCTTTTGAAAATGTTTAGTTTCGGGTAGAATTAATAAAACGGAAGCAAGAAAAGCTTACAATCTTGAGTAAGATATCAGTATTTGTTTTTTTTTAAATAAAGATGTAAACATTATTTTCCTACATGCGCAAAACGGACTGTACGTCACCTTTAAGAATAATAAATTATTTGGGGATATATCCAGGGGGTTTAAGATGCCAGTACATGGGTTTGGGTGTCCAAAAAATCATAAATGACATCAAATACAAATTAAAGAACATTCCCATTAAACTCTAACAGTTCTTATCAAATTCATTAATAATTCATTCAGGGAAATTCAAAAGAAATGAATGTTTAATCATTATGTGTAAATACTGTTAAAGTGCCTATATCATGGTTGGGGATTTTATATAATTATTTAGGATATTTGGAACCTTCTGAGAAAACTTGTAATAATAATATATCTTCCTTCTAAAATTTCATCTTTGTGGACTTTTTTGCTGTTAAAGTTGATGGAAGCGATGTCGAAGGAGGAATCTGTAAAGTGATTTTTATATAGACAAATTCCTCATTTGACATCACTTCTGTCAACTTGAACAGCGAAAAAGTCCATGAAGATTAAAATTTAGAAAAGGAAGATATATTTCAAACTGTCAAGAAGGTTCTTGTGTCTTCAGTGTTCAAATATAGTCAATTATTCACCACTGGCAGGTGTGCCTAAAGTACATTATATCTGGATACTGCACTAAGCAATAAAAATAATGAAGTGTACCAGCGATTAAACCTCATGCTAGAGAAGGATAATTTTTTTTAAATGATGACCTAAATCGAGTGGGAGGTTTCATAGCTAATGCACCTTGTTTTATGATATTCCTTTGTAATATCATAAAAATCTTTGAGGCAAATAATGCAAATAATGTTGGGTTGTTTTAAGACATCCACTAAATGTAGAAGTAGAAGCTTGTCAACAAGGATCAATTCCCACTAATACATGTACTATATTCACTGCCATCAAACCAGGCCATACATGTATTCAAACTAATATGCCTTTGTTTGACATCAAGGCAGGTACTAACCAATTTCAATATGGGGTATATTAGTTGTTAGAACATGCAGTAGAGCAACAATGTAAGAAATTCAGCCAACCATGGTATCATTGCCATAATTACAAAGCTCAAAATAATAACCAGTCACCAACTTATTGTACAATTATATTGCTGAATGCCCAAAAATTGATGTACATGTACAATGGCATTTGAAGATCATCAGTCATTTGACCAGCATACCTGTAGTTCTGAATGTTATTTTGAGTTTTGTACTTAATAATAAATATCTATTTCAATTCATGGGTAATCAGACAGGGGTCAAAGAAAGGAAGAGAAAAATAGAAGAAACTATTTTCGGGGAACCACTAGGCAACTCCTGCATAAGCAGGGAAAACATACAATACAAAATTTTGCCCAAATGGTAATTGTTTTATTTTTGTATTTCATTTTATTATAGTTTTTGAAACAATTTTACAATTTATGTTTAAAATAAGCAGATTAAATTATTTTAACAAAGAAAGTAATATACACAAGATGCAATACTTCAATATTCATGTCTTCAAATGTACTTATATAACAAACAGATAACCATACTGCAGTGCAGTTTAGACCGTTTCGCTCTATGTCAGAGCTCATCAGCATGCCTAGGAAACACTGATAAAATCCTTCACATAGACCCCTTGTCCCCTTGCACACATAAACTAAACAACCAATTTGGAAGGCAACTTCAAAGTCGCTACTGTACATTCAACAAATTGAATAATTTATGCAAATTATTTTGTTTTACCATCTAATTTATGCATGAAGGGGCATATTATTAATGATAAAATCAGTGAATCCGACATGGACGGCCTGGCCCATAAAGAACCTGGCCTAGTTTTTCACTACATAACCCAGAGCACGGGGGTTTGAAATCAGAGTTTCCTTCTCCTAGGTGGACTGCCTGCCATGGCTTATGAGCTCCACCTGCCCAGAGCACTCTGGTTTTATGGCGCCAGAAACTCGCCTTTCACACCTTTGCTATCTAATTGAAACACAGGGATTTAATAGCATTGAAGGAGTTTGGCTAGGAGAGGCTATTAAAAAAGCAGACCATATGGGCCATTTCATGGATGTGAAGTAGCTCATTTCTCCACACCATCCCGGTCACCCTAACCCTTTACCCCCCCTCCCCCCCCCCCCCCCAAAAAAAAATAAAAAAAATAATAATAATATTTTTGAGCACTGAACTAGTCTAAAAAAATCCTGCACTAAAGATCTACCTGTACATCTCAACATGTAAAGCCAAAGTTTGATTAAGAAAGTCAATCCACATAAAACTTTAAAAAACACTTAAACTGTTCCTTTTCCAACTAAGACTACCTACTGTATTATTTTGGTACACAGTACTCAGCCCATAGTAAGAATTGACACTACTGACATCAAACCTTTAATTCCTAGTTCAGGTGGTCTAATACAGGTACAGTATTGCATCGGCTCTCATGAAATAATGTACTCAAAAGCATCACAAGCATTCTTAAGTTACTCAACCAGAATATCGTACCTTAAATCTGGAAAACATTCATATAGCTTTGATTTAAAGTTGTCTTTAATGATCTGTACACCCTTATCGTAAGAGCTAACAACTTTGCTTGAAATCTTGTCTTGAAAAGCACCTTTTTTCCCTAAAGGAATAGCTTTGACCTCTTTTCTCCCTCTATTGGCAAAGAAATCCTTGGTCAAACAAAACCATCCAGCTTTAAGTTGATCTGGGAAGGGGCTTTGTTCAGAATGGCAAGAAGTGTGATGCACATCAAAACTTTCTCGGCTTTTATAAGCTGCACGGCATGATTTCAAAAGGTCGATGTTTCCCATGATGCGTTGGCACATTTTAACAGTGGTATGGCCACTGAAGTATTTTTTCAATGGTTGCACTACTTCACTTTCTACATATGCATCCATTTCTATGCCCTTTCCTTTGTTGCCATTAAGCAAGTTAACACAACAGTTATCTTGCAGTATGGATCTTGATGCTTTTGGCCATTTGGCACATATGTTAATAATGTGTCTGAAACTTTCCTGGAAGTAGTTTCGGAATCCTAGTTGCGCATACACTGGAAGCAAGAGTTTGTAAACAACTTCTCTTGTCTTTCCATCACCATATCTAATGCAGTCATCATACATCTGCATCAATGGACCATAGTAGTGGAAGGTGCTGGAGTGATGTTTGAATGTAACATCATCAGTGGAACTTTTCTTTAACCATTCTTTGAAACGTTTCAGTATAATATCTGAATGGTTACCATGAGATTTCATGGAATGGGCAAGATCAGAATTTGTCGGGAAAAATCTGGACTCATGAAATTCAAGGCATGCAGCTATGCAATATCCAAAGCAGACATCGCGGTTGGCTTCTCTAATTTGTAGAAGAAAATTCTCCTGGAATTTCCTCGCTTTAAAAGCTTCCGTAGTTAACTTTTTGCGTTTCAAAACATCATGCACAATGTAGTGAAGTCCGGATTGACTATGCTCTTTGAAGCATGCTTCACTTAAATATCCCTTATTGTGCATGTCTCCAATGCAAATTCCGGTCCAATTGAATGAACAGGAACGCGACATAACAGCATGGTTGGTTTTGCATGTACCAACATCACCAAACACATGAGTCACGAATCCTGGGATCCCCCGACCAATAGCATCTTTATCATCTGGTTGAATTTCAGAAGTTTGTTGTGGGTGCAACATCCTGTCAATACTTGTAACAAGCTCATTTTCTTCATCTGACTCATGTTCTCTATCATTCATAATTGTTAGTACACTGGTTAGGTGAAGTTTTTCAGCAATTATTTTGGGAGAAGGAATGCTAGAAAACATAGGACCATCAAATCTTGCATTTCTATCAATTAAAAAAATTATCATCAAGTCATTTCCACTGAAGAGGGCCAAATGCAAGGGAGTAAGTCCACACCCTTCCTTGATATTAACATTGAAGCCACTGAATATCAATGCTTTTGCAAGTCGATTGTTTCCTTTTTCTACAGAAACATGTAAGAATGACCTCCCTAGATGATCTCTATGTATTTCTAAGTTCTCTGTTGCCATTGCCCTTACTGTTTCAATAAACATCTCATCACTGTTTGATGTAACCACTGTTTGAATACGGGAAGCGAGGTGATTGTAAGATTGCCAAAATATCTCATCCTCATTTCTAAACCTACACCTCTCACTCTCTAATGTACAGGACATGTTAGTGTTTAAATGGTACTCACTGCTAGTAGTTCTATCAACGTCATCACCTTCATTTACATCACTTACTTGCTTATTTGATACATCATTTAGTGTCATGCCATCTAGATGCAGTTCTCGATTAACTAAATCATCCTCAAAATTTGCCATGTTAGAAAGGTGTTTAGACTGTGAGATTATATATTCAAAGCGTGAACGTGCTAAGTTAACATCAAATGATCCATTCAGATTATCATAAGGTAGAAATTCTGATTTTTTGAATGGGGAATGCAAATTAAACTCACTCTCAAAATCTTTCAGGATAGCTGATGTGCCAGTTATTGTAGCATTGTCCTCAAGTGACAATGGTAAGACAAAAGCATCAGTCTTTCTTAAACTGTTCTTAGTGTCTAAAATTTCTTCCCCATTGGAACTTTGATTTTGTACTTTTTTTTAGGTTTAGAAAAATCTGAAGTGGACAACCATTTATTAAATTCAGATTCATTCATCTTACCTAAATTCGTTTTAGTATTTGGCAATCCATTGTACGCCTTGTCCATAGCTGACAAAATATAATAGTCACTATACTTTTCAAACACTTTATCTTCCTCATTCTCAGCATTATACAAAATGTCAGAACAGTCAAGTTTTAAAACATCCTTTTGGCTTTGCGAAATATATTCCTTATTTTGCATTTGTAACTTAACACTGTCTGATAAAAAAGGAATGACAAGAGCTCGTCCAGTGAAATTCCACATAGATGGAGCTAATTCTTTAAAAATCCTTAAATGCTTTTTCCCCCCTTATATATGTTAATATTATCCATTAGTAATATTATGGCAACGTCAGTTGGAGTAAGTTTCTTAATATGCTCTTGCATTTTAACCATTCTATCATCAAGAACTTCCATTGCTTTCTTCCAGCTAACAGTTAAACCAATATGATTTAGCATGCCAACAAAGCGCATTCCAGCCCCATGTGATATACACAACAAAGTAAACAAAATCTTAAAGTCATTAGTAATCTTTTGGCTACTCAGACTACATAAAATAGCAAGAGCATGACTGGCACTATGAACCCTTCTACCAGTCTGCACACTTCCATCACTTGAAATTAATAGAAGACATTCTACAATTTCAAAAAGTAGTGGGCATTGTTCATTTAACTTAGATGGTTCATTATTTTCAAATCTGTCATCTATCTGAACTTCAGTTGCAGTGGTAAGCCCAAGATTCAACAATTTCTTAAATGCTTCTATCTCATTGGAGATATCTACTTTTAGTGTTGCTGTTAGTCTATTCCCCTGAGACCTTTCTACCAATTTAGCCATTTCTTTCTCATATATCCCAACCAACCCATCTGTGTACCTTTTTATGTCATTACTGATATTTTTTTGCCGATCAAATAAGAATTTCATGTAACTACCATTCCATTCTTCCTCTTTCTTTTCCATTTCCCTTTCTATTTCTTTGTTTATCGTACCCTGTTCCTCTTGCAGCTGTGCAATTGCTTTCTTGATGTTGTGCACACCACTGTTTTCAGCAAAGACAATTTCTGGATTGTCAACATTGGGTGAAAGTTTACACCTTTTTTGCACATTGCAGTAGACAATCTCTCTTTTTGTACCTGACACTACATGTCTAGCTGTTTTAATATTTGGGAACAACTTTGTTATTGCCTGAGTGAGCCCATATTTATCATCATGTTTTAGACCAAGGGTCTGCAACATATCAGCCTGTGTGACAACATCTGTTTCACTTACACTTAATTCATAATGTTCTAATATCAATGAAGCTAACGAACTTCTTCGTTTTCTAATTTGGAAACCACCCAAATTACATTTACCTGTTTCAGCACCAGACTTGCTAGTGGGTGGTGAGGAAGAATATGTTGATCTTTCACTAACAGGTGTTCGTCGTTTTGAAGCAGGTTCTATTGCTTTGGCTGATGGTGTCAATGGATGCTTCTTTTTTGGTTTCTCCTTGACAGGTGTGGATGCTATATCTGGTCTAACATTGTGTAAGTCTGTGTCGCCTAAAATAAGTACATACAAATTATTAAACTGACCTACATTGTGGTGTAATCTGCTCATCTTCTTTAACCTTTTTGTGCCTAATAATATTGATACTGTATTCTGGCTACAAATCATACAAATATACTTTTTATGGGGAACCTACATGGCAGTAAAAGTTTAAAATCCTATATTCATAATTCATTAACCCTTCTGGTTCAAAACTTCACCCAAACTAATGATACTGCCAAACAATTTTACATGTCATGGGAAGTCTGACAACTGTTGGGCAGTAAGTAGTTCAAATAACTCTCCTTTTTACTGCCCATTTACTAAAAAGAATCGACAACTAGTAATTTGGTGAAAGAGTTAATAAACACAAAGCATGAATGATACATTGTAGCATGTGTAATTAAGTAGATTCAGTTAAACAAACAAACGAACGAACGAACGAACGAACGAACGAACGAACGAACGAACGAACGAACGAACGAACGAACGAACGAACGAACGAACGAACGAACGAACGAACGAACGAACGAACGAACGAACGAACGAACGAACGAACGAACGAACGAACGAACGAACGAACGAACGAACGAACGAATGAACGAACGAACGAACAAACAAACAAAAACAATGCAAACCATAACCTTAATTTACATGTAATGGTATATAAAATCTTGTATTTGAGACGCAAATATGACTTATATCTTGTTTTAATCTACACAATGGGTTCAAAACACGTGGTTTACAACGGCCTGGTCTACATTGCATTGTATTTCTTTTAAATTATTCATTATACTTGATTATACATACCCAGTTCCATTTCACTGAAGGACACATTGACTATGTCAACATCACTATCACTACTATGCATAAAATCTTCGAGTTTCTGAATCTCTTCTTCGCTGCTGTCCGCCATGACTATCCAGATATAACCAGAAAGGACCGACAAGACACGAGCGAGTCGTTTCAGGTTTCGATGGGTCATATTTCAGCAGATATTTATGGATTGCCCGAAGATCGCTATTAGAAACCCGATGATCGAACATTAGTTAGCAGGCGTTTCTTCTCCTCGCCCCGCAATTTTCCCGCCTGTGCCCTTCTCACCCAAAAAAGCGCCTGCGGGTTCTCGCCATAAAAAGCGCACGGAAACGGAAATAAACAGAAAGAAACGCCTGTGGAGGAGGTAGTGGCGCCATGAAATATCTCCTGGCCTCATTTTGCATATACTGCGCATGTTTCTCCAACTAGAGCGCTACATTTGGGGATAATTTGGGATAGAAAATACATTTCAATAATTTATGCATTTGATACGGTACATGAGAAGTTCGCCGTCTAAACCAACGTCGCACCAAATGCATTAAGTACGACCAATTCAGTCGAACTTAATCAAAAGGTCGAACCAAATAAAAATTGCCGTACCTATTTGATTTAGACGCCGTGCTTATCATGTACCTAATCTCCCCTATTAGGTTCGGCACATGAAAAGCACGCCGTCTAAAACAGGCCTTAGTCTTTACGAGTTTTAAGCTAGGGGTGTCAGAAAAGTTACCACAGGGATAACACACAGATTGTTATAAAACTTGATGGTCATGAGCCCACCCCACCCAACCCTGCCTTTATGGAAAAAGCTGGCCAAACGTGCTTTAGTCAAAGTTAACGGTTGCAACACATCCTCCTCTTTTTAACAATTTATATCGTGAGTTGTAAGAAGACATTTACACGCAAATTGACTGACTATGAAGCTTGTCTAAATGTCAAAGAGTTCAAATCTTGCTCTTGCTTTGATGTCTAACTCCTGAGGTAAAGGCGGACGCGTGGTCCTGTGCTTTTATCTGCGGTCCAATTGCATCTGGACTTGATGGGGACTGCTTGTTCGTCGTCGTCGCTGTCAAGTTGCTGCACTGCTGCTGGTTTCGCATGCTTGCACTTGAAGTTTGTGCATCATGTCAAAGCTCAGGAGAACCCTTTCATGGTCGAGGAAGTGAAGAAAGGCAGTCAATACAATGTGAAGAAAAGGTACTCAACGGCCATCCCATGGAATTGTCGTGATTTGGACGGTCGTGATTCCCTCATATGAAAGAAAGAGAGGAAGAAGGAGGAGGTAGTTCATTTAATAGGTACATATTTTAAAAAAGCATAACAGGAAAAGCTATAGCTCCTCTCGTTAGAAGTGGGTGTCACATGATCTTGAAAGCCATAACAAGAACAACGTCAGTGGAAGTGAAGAAGAGAGAGAAGATGGACACAGTTCTCTGCTAGAACTCTAAACGATAAAAAAAAAAGAAAGTTAACTTTTTAGGTGTATATTAAAAGGCTATATATATTTATGCGACCTTGTGAACTTGAAAAACGTGCTTCGCTTCCCGTCTTAAACGATTTTTACCTGTTACTTCCACCACAAAGGGAAGGGGGGGGACAATTCAAAACTGGACTGAGCATTACAAAGACGGTGACAGGTGGTGAAGGCGGTTGGCGGTCGGCCGTCAATTTTATTTGTTGGCCATTGTGTGTATCTTGACTTGCTGCAGCCGCTTCTTCGTCGTCTTTGTCACTTACCCAGTTCCTGCACTGCTTGCTGGTTGGGCCTGCCTCCGCTTCTTTCGTCTGGAAAAGGATTGGTGCACCATTCTTTGGCATTGGCGGAAGTGAGGTGGGGGCGTTTCGTTCTCGTTGCTGTCCACTCTCTCAAGTTCCTGCACTGGTGTTGGCTTGGCCTTTCTCTTGGCCTTCTTTACTCTGCTGTCTGGCAATATGCTGTGCGCATATGCAGCGGAATTGCTTCCAACTTTGCAACGTACACAGTACACACAGAGCATCGACGTAAGAAGGGTGAATGTGTATGTGACCCTTTTA